>PVKP010002174.1:0-128421 GCA_004027715.1 Plecturocebus donacophilus
GCACCCAGTCCCATATACTCCGCACCGAGAAGCGCTGCACTGGGGCACTGGCAAAACAGCCGCACCAGCCAAAAGAGTCGCGCTGATGACCCATGTGGCTCCTCTGCCGAGAATCTCCCAGTCTGTGGGCAACAAAAATTCATCTGAAATTGCGGCATCCACTCGCTCTCTGCGCTTTCACTGGGAGCTACAATCCTGAGCTGCTACTAATCGGCCATCTTGGATCTCTCTCCCCATTTTCATTTTTTTGTTCTCAGAAAGATCACTCACAGCTTCTAGATACATATAAAATATGCTGTAAAACTACTTAAAATGATTTGAGCTTTCGAAGCCCCTCTCCATTTTTGCTATATTTGGCCATTTAAACATTAAGGTGGTGATGGTTGTACCTACCAACAAATTTAATGTAAACCCGAGCAGAGAGTTGAAGCTCCAGTGGGGCAAACATATTTCCCATATATTTGGGGAAAGGATGAGAAGTGTAGAAAAAAAGACGTATCTCACAGAAGCATGAATGTTGTATTTCTTTTAAATTCTGCCTCAGACCCCTTCTTCTGAAGCTTACATGCACAATCATAAAACTCTAGCCTGGGCTCAGTCTTTGAGACAGATTTACTATGTTTGTTTGCTTGTTTGTTTGTTATTGTTTTGACAACATCCTCATGAAAATGCATTATGCAAATAGAAGTTCATCAAGAAAAGTTTCCATTTTCATTTGTTACTGTTTTTAGTTAAAATTGTTAGATAATTGAACAAAGTTGAACCATTAGGTCAGGAGATGCTATATGTGATACTTGATCAGCAAATATATGAAAATGTGAAAGGTGAGTGAGAAAACATCAGCGTAGAGGGCATGCAAAGTCATGTGTAAAAGTCTAAAGTACATAAGCTGAAGATCACCTGTACTCTGCTCTTTGGAGTTCAAACCCAGACACCACTCACTAGGTGCGTGTCCTGGAGCAAGGCTTCCTCTGTACCATCAGTAGTGGAATAAAGACTCCAATAATGGCTGCTTCACAGTATCATTGAGAGGATCAAATGAGACAATGTCTGCAGGATCAGGTGATAAAGCTGTTATTGCCATGAAGTAGAGCAAGGGACAGAGGAAAAGGACTATGTCATTTCTTGAGTCCTATGGTGATGCACATCCTTGGACTGGTGGAGAAGTCAGGGAAGCTGGTCTTGCTGATAAAGAGACACAAACTTCCTTTGGTGTTGGCAGTCACAATAAAATTCTATGTTTATTAAAGTGTTCCAATGTCAGATTTTAAAATTTTTTTCACAGCTGACATAATATACAAAATTACAAATTGACAACAAATTTTTTTGTTATTTATACACATACAAATTCCCTTTATGTATGTGCATATATGTTTGTATATATATAATTACCGTTTTATAATTGTAAACAGATCCCTGATTTCTCATTTTTGGCTCAGCCAGTATTTTAATTCTCAGGCCCAGGCCATTTCATTCTTCCAGAAATAGATGTGGTTTTCTACTTTGGCATTCCTCTTATTTTTCATTTATGAGAAAACAACAAAACAGTGGACCTATTTTTTAGCCTCCTGGGTGGCCAGAGGTAACAATTCTTTGCTCAATTTCTTTGTTCCTGAATTGCCTGTGTCTGAAACAATTGGTGCCCAACTCCCTATTCCTTCTCCCTCCTCTCTCCAGCTCACAGATCCCAGGGCTGTCGGGGCTGCACTGAGCTCTGTGCCCACAGGAGACAGGAGAGTGTGAGAGAGAGCAGTCACAGTTCCTAGGAGGCCCCTGTGGATTCACAGTTGCTGCCTGCTCCCAGGGGCTCACATTTCCCAAGCTAAGGATGGTCCTGGGATGTGACCAAGTCCCTAGTAGAGGCAACTGCTCCCTGGGAACCACTGTCAAGCTCCTATTCCAGACCCTGCTGGGGCACACCTTCAGCACTGAAGAGGGTGGGAAAAGTCCACCTTTCTGAATCCCTTCCAGTTCCAGGTCTCCCACTGGGAGTGCCTGAATAGCAGGAGGAAGGAGATAATAGAGCCAGCTAGGCAGAGTGGAGCATCACCATCCTGGGGTCCTGTTGTTGCTCTTTCCTCTGGGCTGCCCCAGAGGACCCAGATTTGTGACTGTGCCTGCAGGAAGCTTGAGAGGAACCTCTTTGGCCCATTCAACCCATTGTACTGGCCCTGTTGTCCACAGGGTCTGAGCCCCAAGTCCTGCATTTGAATCAGGATGTGACCTGGCACTGGTGAGTCCTTCCTTTCCCTCCCTTTCTGTCATGCCCCTTTCATTATACTATCACAGTTTGTTGTTTTAGACTGACTTACTGTCTGTTTGTGCAATTGAATGGTAAAACCCAGGACTGTTTTTAGCACTGCATTCCTAGAGCACCAGCAGTATTTGGTACGGTCCATGACTTTTGGAATGAAGGAGTAAGTGATTGAGTGAATAAATGATTCAGTTGCCTATGCCCTCCTGCTCACTGTGCTACTACTGACATTCAGTGCAGCATTGTACTTCATGACAGGACTCCACCCCCTGCACTGGTTCCATTTTGCCCGCCCCTGGGGAAGAAGCTAAGGGTCTCCGTCCCACCCACTTCTTTTGCCCCTTTCTCAGAGACTGATGTTGGGAAAGCTTAGCCTAGGTCCAGTACTGCAGTGTCTCTTTTTCTATTTGAGCCTCCCTAGACCTTTGCCTGCCTAGTGCATGGTGCTCTTGCATCATTCATTGCTTTTAATTCTTGTTGTCAGTTGGCCTG
The DNA here is from genome assembly GCA_004027715.1 of Plecturocebus donacophilus. Taxonomy (NCBI): domain Eukaryota; kingdom Metazoa; phylum Chordata; class Mammalia; order Primates; family Pitheciidae; genus Plecturocebus; species Plecturocebus donacophilus. Next base: position 2,747 of record PVKP010002174.1, read on the forward strand.
CTAGCCCCAGGGTGCTGTTCACTTCTATGTCCTCCCCTGGCCACCTGCCCCTTGCAAGACCTGGCAACAGTTAGGGATGTTCAGGTGCTTTCCTTGCTCTCTCTTTTGCATTCATCACCCTACTCTTTCCTCCCTTATGGAGCTCAGCATGCCCCAGGACACTGATGATGGAAATTCCTGCCACAAAGAACCAGGGTGACAGTACTGCTACCCCTCCTGCATTCCTAGTGTGTCAAAAACAGTAATTTTCTGGAGTGGAAACCTTGTTTTATAAGTCAAAAAGGCAAAAAGATAATTCAGCTAGGAGGATTGAGAGACTTAATGTGGAGAGGGAGAAAGATACATGATCAGGAAAGAACATTCAAATGGGTACCAAGTCTCTGGAGGATTATTATATTATATGGGGATGGGCAAGCTATCTGCTAATTGGCATTTTAACAGAGCTGTGGACTGCAAAACCTGCAGCATGAAGCACTTAGAAAGATAAATGGATCTCTTATCAGCAAGGATCCTTAACAGGAATGAGTGAGGGGAGCTGAGGGCACTCTGGGGAGTCCAGGCTGAAAGTACAATAAATATGTGACGCTGTTCAAAGCATATACTGAATAGCCAAACACAGCCTTGACCCAGCCATTCTGTAACAGCCAAGGCTGTGTTTGGCCTGTCTTTTTTTTTTTTTTTTTTTTTTTTTTTTTGAGATGGAGTCTTGCTCCATCACCCAGACTGGAGTGCAGTGGCACAATCTCGGCTCACTGCAACCTCTGCCTCCTGGGTTCAAGCAATTCTCTGACTCAGCCTCTCGAGTAGCAGGGATTACAGGCACCTGCTGGCATATCTGGCTAATTTTTGTATTTTTAGTAGAGCAGGGTTTCACCATGTTGGCCAGGCTGGTCTTGAACTCCTGACCTCGTGACCCACCCACCTTGGCCTCCCAAAGTGCTGGGATTACAGGCATGAGCCACCGTGCCCCAGCCACTTGGCCTGTTTTGATTGAGCACTGGATGGTCTACTGGTTGGACCATTTGAGTTTGCCTGAATCTTGGGAATGCAGGAGTCCTGGGCCTGAGAGAGGATCTGATCTCTAGCAAGGATGGGCTGAACTGAGGGAAACCTGTTCTGTCAAAGACTCTGATGCAGAAAAGAGTCTATATGACATTCAGGTTACACTTTACCTATGTTAACTTCACTTGTAATTAACAATCAGTTTTCCAAAATAAAAACTTGGAATGTAAAATTATTGAACAAGCACGAAAGGCCCTAAAATGTACTCCAGGGGGGCTCGTCCCAAGTTGCAGGCTTGCTGAATTGGAGTTGGGGGGGTGTTGTGACTCAGAGTCTTGATTCTTCATGAAGTGACTGGCATGAATTTTGTATGAAGAAAGGAGCATCAGTCATCAAACCTGAGAGGAGAGGTGAAATCTTGAACAGGGAAAAAACAAACTAAGGGTGAAAAGTTTAAGCGGCTGAACAGAGGTTGGGAGGAGAAATGCAAGAGGGTTTGGAATGAGGGGTGAACGGCAAGGGCACAAAAATGGGGGCCGTGCTGGCGGCCAGTTTGAAAAGGAGGCCAGTTGGCATGGTATGAAGCTAAGCCTGCCGCATGAACTGGAGTACTCCTGACTCAATTATCTTAGAATTCTCCTTTGACTCTGATTCCAGGACTTGAGATGTTTTAGACTGCAGAGCCTCAAGATGTGATGTCTCTGAAACTTGGTAGAAAGATGTTGCTTTCTGAGGGCAGGTGGCAAATAAAACACAAAATAGGCTCATGGGTTGAATTTCTCCTTCTGGCTTAGGAATTTATAACACCTGCAGAATATGAAGGACATCAATATGGCGGCTGAATAGGTGAGGTCACAGTCTGGGAAGTGGTAATTAGAGGAACAGCAGCTTCCTGGTTTCTGGATAGTCATGTATTCCTCATAAGAGTTGGAGGGCTGAGGGCCGACCCTGTTTGGAGCACCTCTAACCAGCCTTGCAATAGCATTTGAGACCCAAGTTAGATCTTTCTGCTGGGTAAGGGACACCCTCCCCATCTCCTACCTATCACTGATAGTCCACAGCTGATTGTGGGACCTTAATACATTCATTCATTTGCCATTTACTAAATAGATTTTTTTGTAGGTATAAGCATTTTTATTTGTACATATAAGCAATAAGCTTTGAGTCCTGTGTTTGGAGATTGATATGGCACTGTACTTGATTGAACGCTTTGCAGATTCCACATACTTGGGGTTTTGATTACTACAAACAAATAGCTATTGGAGTTGTAAACTCTAGGTTCAAATCCCAACTCAACCTTTATTAACCATATGACTTGGGATTAAGATCCTTAAACGTTCGGAGCCTTGGTTTTTATCATCGATGATATGAAGCTGGTAATTATTTCACAGCATCCTTGCAGCATGGGAGCCAGTGCATGGTGGGCCCACAGTGCATGGGGTCTACCCATTCCCAACCCTTTATCCACAATTGTGTAATCAAAATGCTTTGAATACTGAAAGTACTGTCTTAAATGTTGAGTCAAAGCAATTAAATGGCTTAACTTATTCTGAACTAATAAACATGAGCCCATTTCTGCCTTTATTTAATTGAGTGTGAATATTTGTATACTTTGCTGCAGAAATAATAGTGTGCTTGATTCCAGGATCCTGCCTTTCTGGGCTTGGTCTCATTTTAGCTTTCTGATAAGAAACTGTGGGGTTGTGATTGCCCCATTACATTTTGTTAAAGTCCACATTGCACACATACACGTCATCATTAAAGAAAATATGAGTTTTCATTTGGCAAAACTTTACTTCTCAGGCTAGAAGTGAAAACCCAACATATGTGCTCATTCATTTGTTTAACCAAAATTATTGTTATTATTATTTTGAGAGAATGTCTTCTCTGTGGCCAAGGCTGTAGTGCAGTGTTGTAATCACAATTTACTGCAGCCTCCACCTCCTGGGCCCAAGTGATTCTCCCACCTCAGCCTTCCGAGTAGCTCAGACTACAGGCATTTGGTACCACACCAGGCTGTCTTATTTTTGTAGAGATAGGGTCTCTTTATGTTACCCAGGCTGGGTCTCAAACTCCTGTGCTCAGGCAGTTCTCCCAAAGTGCTGGGATTACAGGTGTAAGCCACTGCACGTGACCTGTTTAACCAAAATGTAATGAGTAGTTACACTGTATAAGGCTTGTTGCTTGATATTCTGAGGATTATAAAGATGAAAAACGAGCCCTGACACTGAGAGACTAGGGGTCCAGGATTTGGAATCTGACTGGTATACAATTATGATGCAAGGCAGATCATATTAACTTTCCTGATTGGAAACTCCAGGCAGGATGACTTAATATCTGCATAGGGGATGAAGCTTTGTAAAGGAGGAGACATTTGAGATAGTCCCTGGTGGGTGATTAAGAATTTGCCAGGTAAAGATGGCAGAACAAAGTATTCTAAGCACAGGAATAAAAATGGAAGGGTTTGAAGGCAAAGTGGAATTAACTTACGGAGAATAGCAAGGGTTCAGTTTGGTGGTAGCACAAAGTGTGTGACAAGCAGGTGGTGGGTGAAGCTTTGGGGGTAGTGAATGAGCAGAGTCATGCAGGGCAGGAGTTGTCAGGGAGAATTTGTGCTTGGTTTGACTGACAAGGGGAGAGATTGTTGTTGTTAATATTTTTGATCACTAAAATAATATATAAAGAGAATTCAAATTTAAATGAACAGAATTTGGAAATGAATATGTACATATAGAAGAACAAAGGGTACAAGGTTTCAGTTGGGTGGGAAGAATAAGTTCTATCAATCTAATGTTCAGCATGGGGATTACAGGTAGTGATACTGTGTTATATACTTGACATTTGCTAAAAGGTCGATCTTAGGTCATCTCACTACACACAAAGAATGGTAACTATATGAAGAGATGGATATAATAATTAGTTTGACTATAGCAGTAAGTTTACTATGTATATTTATATCCAAGCCTCATGCTATGTACACTTGATATGGTTTGGCTATGTCCCCACCCAAATCTCATCTTGAGTTATACTTCCCATAATCCCCAAATGTTGTGGGAGTGACCCTGTGGGAGGTAATTGAATCATGGGGATGGTTACCTCCATGCTGTTCTTGTAATAGAGAGTGAGTTCTCATGAGATCTGATAGTTTTAAAAGGGGCTTTTTCTCTCCTTTGTTCCACAGTTCTCCTTGCTGCTGCCATGTGAAGAAGAACATGTTTGCTTCACCTTCTGTCATGATCATATGTTTCCTGAGGCCTCCCCAGCTATGCTGAACTGTAAGTCAGTTAAACCTATTTTCTTTATAAATTATCCAGTATTGGGTGGGCCCTTATAGCAGTGTGAGAACAGACTAATATAACACATTAAGTATATGTAATTTCAATACAAGATGTTTAAAAAGTAAATTCCTATAACCCACACCCAGATATAGCCTTTTGTTAATATTTTAAAATGCATCCTTTTACTCTTTTTCTGGATGCAGATAGATGGTTGGCTAGTTTGATTGATTTTGAAAGTAATTATAAATGAAATCCCATTGTTACAGATTATTAAAAACAGTTGATTGACACAATAACTTAGGAAAACAAAATATAATAGTATGGTGCATGGATAGGTTGGTGATTGAGCAATCTATCAATAAAAAAAAAATTAAGAATGTTGTTTCAGTGGTTGAGAGGAAACAGATCCTGAAACTAGGGTGATGGCTATGGATAAACAAAGGAGGACTAGATGCTTCCAGGTTCCAGCCCAGATGACTGGGGAATTGGGAGTCATGAACATGGTCTTTGCAGGAGGGGAGGACTATGTGTGTATCTTTAGATGTGTTGAATGTGTGGTGGTGGTCAATCTGGCGGTTAGAGATGTGGGCTGGGACTCAGAGGAGGACAAAATCCAGATTTGAAATTCATTTACATTTTAAAGATTGCTTTGGTTAAAGAAGGTGAGATTTCTGAAGGAGAAAATAGAGATTTTTTTAAAAAAAATATAAGAAATATGGGGACATCCATGTTTAGAAAATGGCAGAAGACAGGGAGCTAGAGGAGGCAGACAAGGGAAACCAGGTTGGTAGGAGAAATTCAAGAGTGCAGGGTCCTTGCAGTCAAGGGTGGGAGTGAATTCAAAAATGGGTTATCTGTAGCTTGAAATGTTATAGAGAAGAAAAAGAGGATGAGGATTGGGCAAAAAAGATGGAAGGAAGTAATGTGTAAGGCATCTAGCACATTGTCTGGCACAGGGAAAGAACAGTAAATATCGGCTATTATTTGAGCAACAGACCATTAGATTTGGCAGTTAGGAAGTGTTTACCACTTCACCCTCAGACCCAGCCAAATGTCTTGCACAGAGTTGGAGCTTATTAAGTGTGTTGTATAATATACTCAGTGAGTAGACTACAGAAGAGGAAGAGCTTAAGAGTAGTGATAACATAGAGGTAGCCAAGTCATAATTCTACTCATCCCAGCCAGTAATCCATTCCTCGCCCCAGGGAAACTCCTTCCCTTTGAGAATGTGTCTTCTGGGGTCAACTGTGCACACAGGCTAGTGTGCTTGGGGAGTCAGGCCAGCACTGTGGGGACCTGATCAAGAGAGTGGTTGATGACAATCTCCTACTAACATTTCCCAACCCCTCGCAGGTGTCACATAGCATGGGCATCAAGTACAATGTGTAACTACAGCATTGTCAGGGAGTTTGAGTTCCTGGGATTTTCTCATCTCCACGAGTTCCAGGTTCTGCTGTTTGCTGTGATCCTGTTGATATGTGTGCTGACACTGCTGGGCAACCTGGCCATCATCAGCTTCACTTTCCTTGACTTCCGCCTTCACTCACCTATGTAATTCTTCCTCTGCAACTTCTCCCTCATGGAGATGCTGGTCATCTCCACTGTGGTACCTAGGATGCTGGCAGACCTGCTATCCACTCATAAGACCATGTCCCTGGCCGAATGCCTAACCCAGTCTTTCTTTTACTTCTCACTGGGCTCCACAAAATTCCTGATCCTCACTGTCATGGCCTTTGATCGCTACGTGGCCATCTACCACCCCCTGCACTACCCAACCATCATGAACAGTCCAGTGTGTATTAAGCTGGTAGTGGCCTGTTGGATGTTTGGATTCCTCTCCATTGTCTCTCCCACACTGCAGAAAACACGGCTCTGGTTCTGTGGCCCTAATGTCATTGACCACTACTTCTGTGACTCTGCCCCACTACTCAAGCTTGCCTGCTCTGACATCCGCCACATAGAGTGCATGGACCTCTTCCTGTCCCTGATCTTTGTGATGACCACCATGTTGCTCATCATTGTCTCCTACATCCTCACTGTGGCTGCAGTGCTGTGCATTCCCTCCTCCTCTGGGTGCCAGAAGGCCTTCTCCACCTGGGCCTCTCACCTCACATTGGTGGTTCTGGGCTATGGCAGTGCCATCTTCATCTACATAAGGCCAGGCAAGGGCCACTCCACACACCTCAACAAGGTGGTGGCCCTGGTGACTGCAGTGGTAACCCCTTCATCTTCACCTTCTGGAATGAGAAGGTCAAGGAGGTCATGGAGGATGTGACCAAAAGGATCTTCCTTAGAGACCTAGCAGCCTGGAGGTGAGAGGGTGAGCTCTTAACAGGGCTGGAGAGCACCTGGCAAGTCACAAGGAGTAGACTTGCCACAGGTGGGCACCCACATGCCCAGGCTGGAGCTCCTCAGTCTCTTTTTTCTCAGTCTCTCCTGCTCCCTCATCTTCAGGCAAGTTTCTTCTCCTGCACTGCAGAGAACTAATGGACACACACTGTTAGAATGTCTCAAAGGCAAGCTTCTGTGCACCTGAGATAGTTAAAGAACAGATAGGGAATGCGGAGTAAGTACAATGGGATGATATTAATTAAAAGAGATAATCCAAATAAGGCTCTTCGTGCAGGGTCTGGTACGTTAAGTAAGAGCTCAGTAAATTTAGCTATTATTAAAATGTCCTGTTAAAACTTCTCTTTCTCAGATCTGTGATTTTGCTTGCATTCTTTTAAGTTGGTTTGTGTTTGACTTTTATTTTCGGTGTGTTTCCTTTCCAGGACCTGGTTTCAAGGTCTAGGATAGGGTTCTGAAAATGGGAGGTGCTCTAAGCAGAGCAGAGAGGCCTGGTACCCCAACACAGGAGGAGTCATGTGCCTCTGTTGGTTCCCCTCTCTTAGACTGACTGCTTCTGGATGGAAGCGCCCCTCACACCCAGGCTGCCCATTTCTTCCAACTGGCCCCAAAAATGGCTTTCAACAGAAATGGCTCTCTGGGAGCCACTCCTCCAACCCTCTTATAGGAAGTCATGAAGGACTTCTTTTTTTCACACACTTGAGAGCAGCAGAAAGCTGAGCTGCATCCGCACTCTCAAACTTGCTGCCTTCCCCTTCTCATGGGCCACTATGTCCCTTCTGCTGCAGAACCTTAGATCCAAGTTCCAGAAGGAGGACCAGCTGCCCAGGTCTTCCGAGGTTGGGTTTCCTGAGAGGAGCCTGGCCAGATTACCAGGATGGTAGAAGCAAAGTTGGTAGAAGTCAGATGAGAAGGAGTAAATGGAGTGGGACTGGTATTGTGGGTCATGGAGTGGGAGGGCTGATAAAAGAACCATTCCTTGGAAATCTGTGGATGGCATGAAAAGTCATGGGAAGATGGTGGGGGCAGGAAGAGCTCCGGGTCTGGTTTCTTATACTAGACCGAGTCTCCACTAGGCTAGGCTAGAATTAGCAAGGTGGTACAAAGAGTAGATACAAACTTCCTCTCACTTCTGAAGCTGGCTTCGTCCACAGATCCCTAGAGGAGAGGCCCTGCTCGTAACTTGCAGTGTGAAGTTGCAGTGTGGGAGCCACCCCCTAGGGCCAAGACTATGAAGAATGGTTGGAGGGGAGGCCTTCCAGGACACAGAGCCTGGAGGCAACACTGTCTTACTGTCTCTGCCATTTAGCTTGATTTCTAATGTAGCTTTTTTATTTTTCCAACTACCACAGTACATGTTTGCATTTGTGGGCCTCATCAAAAGTGGGCAGATACTTCTGATTCTGCTGTAAAGGGCAGTAGGAAAAAGTTTTACATCCAAGAACTTTGTCTCTTTCACTTCTCAAGAGACTAATTACTTGCCCTCTTTGCAAACTTACTGAAAAACTGAAGAGCTAAGTGGGAAGTAATTATCTCCTGAGATGCAGATACTTTTCCTCTGCTTCTTCTCCTAAAATAATCAGCAAAGGAGTCACTTAGTGTCCTCCCTGGGGACTCCTTCCTGCTACTTTCTCATCTCTGCACATTCCCCTCTTAAAAAAACTAAAAATAATCAATATCCTGAGGCAGGCTATTGCCTGTTTTTCATAGGATTTCCTTGGAAGTGGGGTCTCTGGTCAGTTTTGAGGGCAGTATGACTTGCTTTGGGCCTTCACAGCCATCACCCCATGGAATCCAGCATCACGCAGCCTGACCGGCCCCACAGCCTTGCCTGTGGTCCGTTGCTCTTCAAAGTGTGCTTCTTGAGGCTGGGGACAGTGGCTCATGCCTGTAATCCTAGCACTGTGGGAGGCCAAGGTGGGTGGATCATGAGGTCAGAAGATTGAGACCATCCTGGCCAGTGTGGTGAAACCTATCTCTACTAAAAATACAAAAAAATTAACCAGGCATGGTGACGTGTGCCTGTAATCCCAGCCACTCCGGAGGTTGAGGCAGGAGAATTGCTGGAACCCGGGGGGTGGAGGTTGCAGTGAGCCGAGATTGCATCACTGCACTCCAGCCTGGGCAACAGAGTGAGACTCTGTCTCAAAACAAACAAACAAATAAAACTTAGAGTGCCCTCCTTGAAACAGCACTAGCATCTCCTGGGAGCTTGCAGGAAATGCAAAATCTCAGGCTGAGACCTCCTAAATCAGAATCTGCATTTATGCAGGATACCCAGGTGATTCCTGTGCACATTAATATGTGAGTAATGCTGATCTAGACAATATGCTGGTAGAATTTTCAAACAGGAAATTGTCTAAGAAAGCCCTTGTTCCAGTCTCAACAATGTGAAGGGCATCGGAAGAGGGAATTTGGGGATACATCTGCTATGATTGGAGGCATTTTTCCTTAGTGACTTTTATCCCAGGTCCCATTTCTGGAGAAGTAACCGGGATAAAGACCCTGAAGATTCTCATCCTAGTCTGACTTTACACTTCTTGAGTGACTTCTATCAAATGGCCCAGCCTCTGACTCGCTGTTAGAATTCCATGTGGATGTGACCTAGAGATGTCTAGATATATTAGTTCCAGACATTTGCTGTATTTCAAATGTTCATGGAATCAATTGTGAGAAATAAAATACAACTTTTTTTCCTTCTTTCCAACTTTTATTTTGGATTCAAGGGGTACATGTGCAAGTTTCTTGCATAGATAAATTGCATGTTGCTGGAGTTTCGTGTACAGATAACTTTGTCACCCAAGTAATCAGCATAATACCTGATAGACAGTTTTTCAATCCTCACCCTCCTCCCTCCCTCCACCCTCAAGTAGGTCCCAGCATCTACGATACCCTTCTTTGTGTCCATGTATACTCAATGTTTAGCTCACATTTATAAGAGAAGATATGGTATTTGATTTTCTGTTTCTGTTTTAATTTGCTTACAATAATGGCTTCCAGCTCCATCTGAGTTGCTGCAAATGACATGACTTTACTCTTTTTTATGGCTGCATAGTATTCTATGGTGTATATGTACCACATTTTCTTTATCCATTCCACCATGGATGAGCATCTAGGTTGCTTCTGTGTCTTTGATACTGAAACACAATCTTTAAAAGTGACATTGAATGTATACTTGCTTTCTGTCAATATGTGTTTCTTTCAAGTGATGGAGACTAAATGTGCAATTACTGTGAGGAAGGGGTTACTAGAATTGCTGCCATTACAAGTTGGCAAACTTGTAGAAACATGACAGATATGTACTCCATAAGGGTTTAGAGGAGGCAAAACTGAGCAACTGCAGATCCTGGAGATTCCAACTTTGAATTAACCCCTCTTTTAATTCAGACAGAAGGAGAAAATTCCAAAGATGGAGAGACGGAAAAAAGGTTTGAAGTATCAGTTCTGCTATCAGTTCTGCCATTTCTTTGACCAACTCATTTTTCCTCTCAGCCATGTTTCCCTTGCCCATTAAAGTGGATCAGGAACACCGCTTACTGCAGTTTCCAAATCAGAAATTTTCCTTCTGAGCTCTCATACACTCTATAGGAAAACACCTTATTGAAATTAACCACACTTTTAAATTTTTCCCAGCACATGGGGACTCTGAGGTCAGACTCCGCATTTCTTTCATCTTTAACAGCCATTGCTGTTAAAGTGTTTTGCTCATGATGGGTGATCTCAGTGAATCTTACTTAATTGGATTACTATGAGGGTAAAACCAAATGGAAAATATATGTAAAAGTGTGGTTCATAAAGTATAAAAAGTACACAAAAGTAAGCTATTGCTAGTAGAATTGTTCTTACTTTACTCATCCTCTCATTTACTCTACAAATACCTACTTTTCTAGGTAGCAAGCAGAGAATAATTAGAGGGAAAAAAACATCAATTTATTCAATAGCAACTGCAGATACCAGAGTCATTGCTCTGTTATGTAATTAAAGAACAAGCAAAATTTTGGTCCAGAAACTGAAACTAGGAACTTAAAAAGACCCTCTGACTTGGGTAAGGGGTATCTTAGCAAGCAGGAAAGACACTTCCAGAAAGCCAGAGAAAGGGATGCCTCATTTAGGAAGGAGTTAGCTTGGGGCGAGAGGGGGTCACGAGAAAAACCAATGGGCTGCTAAGCGAGACGCATCTTCCAAGCTCCAAAGAAGCCTACCTCTTTCACGTCCTCATAGTGGATTTTTCAAATGCTCGACATTTATGATAAATTAGTAGTTTTACTGTTTTTAAGTACATGTAGCTATGAATAAACTCTTGATTTTAGTTTATATATCACAAATTGGGAAATGGCGTTTGGTAAATTAAAGTGTATTTACAGAAACAATGTGTCAGAACAACTTAAATTGGGGCTACTTTAGAAAATTCTGCATAGGCAGAAGCTAAGGGAACACCGTGGTCCTGAGGTCAAAGTAACTGGAAGATTTTTAAAATTTCAGGCTATAGTTGGAGGAGGGAGGACAGCAGAGCTGATGTTTTATTCCAAAGACAGCATGGCACATAATAGGCTTTCAGGAATTTTATATGCACACATATGTGAATGTAACATAATGTTCATATTTTATGTAATGTATAGCATAATATATATGTGTGTAAAATAGGATATACAATGACTGAATAAATGAACTTACTAGGTTTATTACAATCCCTTGCCTTTAGGCAAATGAATGTTTCTAATTATATAGAAGCAAAGTTTATCTTTCTAAAACTCTGAATATTTCCTCTCTGGAAACCACATAATTCCTCACTAGTGGAGATCTATCTTGTTTAATTTTCCTGTTTCGTCTTTCTCTGAGGCAAAGGTACCTGATGAATTGCACTCTCACAGTGTCCACCTTACATTCAATGTGCTACTCAGGTGTCACCTCACCAGGAAGCCGTGACTCAGCCCCACCTGGTCTCAGCGTTGCTCACCTGGGTGCTCATAAAACCTTCTGGGATTTCACTGTTGCATATTCCCTTCTGTGCTGGAAACAGCCCTTTATCACTCTACCACTCTTTCCTTCCTTAGGCCAAGAGCTTTGTCAGGTTAAGGACCATTTATGCTGTCTTTACCTTCTTACCCTATACCTATTGCAGTGCCTGAGACACACAGCCTACTCAGTATTGGTGAAATGAATGAATAAATGGATGGATAATTATACAAGGACCCAGCCCCCCACCCCATGCACTCACACACACATTGAAAAACAATCGGTTTGTTTTTGGTAAGTTTTGCTTCTTCCCTTGATCCCAGGTAGCCCAAGGACTCATGGTGCCTCCATTCAGCAATGGATGCACATTGTGACAGAGAAGCACACCCTGAACACATGCACACATGCATACGCACACACATGCACACATATGTACACACATACATACACATGTATATATACTGGGACTGTATACTACCTCTTCATCAGAGAGCACTTCTTGGCTACTCTTCCTTAAATGCAAAGCACATGCACTTCCCTTTCCCGAAAGCTCTGGGCTATTCTCAGAGTTCTTATGGCTGCCAGGGGATGTAGGGAACACTTCCATGGTGGCCCTTAAAAGCTTTGGACCAGACTGTGCAGCACTGAGGGCTCACTGTAGGAAAAAAACCAACGAAACTCAACAGTGGTCTTCCCACTCACTAGAAGTCTCCCTCCTCAAGAACTGCTCAGTGGAGACAGGCCAGGTCCCCCTGCGCCCTGGGCTCATCATTGTGCTTTGTGAAGGCCTTTCAGCCTCTGCATCTGCCCCTGTAGCACTGTTTTAACTGTTTCATTGCGGAAGGTAAGGATAAAGGGATTGAGGAAGGGGGTGAGAACTGAAGTCACCAAGGCCAGGACCTTCTTGACTTGTGCTGAGTGAGCTTTGCCAGGCCTGACATACAGAAAGATGGTACTACCGTAGCCAATGAAGACCAGTGTGAGGTGAGACCCACAGGTGGAGAAAGTCTTCTGGCGGCTGCTGACAGAGGAGATCCGTAGCACAGTGGTCACTGTGTAGCCATAGGAGATGAGGGTCACCAGAAAGGAGCTGAGGACAAAGGCCAAGGCCATCAGAAAGTCCCAGAATTACAATAGGTGGGTGTCAGAGCAGGACAACTGCAGGAGAGGTGCATTGTCACAGAAGAAGTGGTTAATGATGTTGCCCTGGCAATAATCAAGATGAGCTCAAGAGAGGACAGTGGGTACCATCACTAGGAAAGGAACAGCCTAGGCAGCCCCAGCCAGCCGTAGACACACACAGCCCAGCTCATCAGTGTGCCATAGCACAGTGGGTGGCAGATAGCCACAAAGCGGTCAAGGGCCATATCTGCCAGGATGAGGAAAGAGGTAGAACCCATGGAAAAGTAGAAATAGAACTGGACCATGCAGCCAGTGAAGGTAATGACTTTGTAGGGGACCAGCAGGTCTGAGAGCATCCTGGGCACTGCAGTCATGGTTACCAAAATCTCCAGCAGGGAAAAATTGCCCAGGAAGAAGTACATGGGTGTATGTAGGTGGGTGTCAGCTATGACCACAACTATGATGATGGTGTTTCCCATGAAGGCGAGAAGGTAAAGCATGAGGAAGGGGCCATACAGAAGAGCCTGCAGCTCGCTGAGGGAGGAGAAGCCTGAGAGGACAAATTCCGAGGGCTGACTCAGATTTGCCATGATCCACGGGCTGGGGTCCTGCAGGCAAGGGAAACAAAAGACAGCTGGAGAGGCAGAAACAGAGAAAGACAGAGAACCACTGACCATGAAACAGCAGAAACAGGGACAGAGACAGAAAATAGAGAGAGAGGGGAAAGTAGCCAGCAAGTGATAAACAGAAAAGCAGAAAGTAAAAACAATAAAGAAAGGTAACCAAATAGGAATAGGAGAGTCATAGCGAAACAGAGTGAGGGTATCAGAGAAGTGAAAGACATAGAAAGCCATTATGAAGAAGAGAGAAGGCTGGGAATAGTGGCTCACACCTGTAATCCCAGTGGGCTGAGGTGGGTGGATAACTTGAGGTCAAGAGTTCAAGACCAGCCTGGCCAGCATGATGAAATCCTGTTTCTCCTAAAAATATAAAAATAAGCCAGGTGCAGGCACCTGTAATCTCAGCTACCTGCAGGCTGAGGCATGAGAATAGCTTGAACCTGGGGGGCTGAGGTTAGAGTGAGCTGAGATCGTGCCACTGCACGTCAACCTGGGTGACAGAGCAAGACTCCATTTCAAATAAAAAAAAGAAAAAAAGAAAAACAGGAGCAGATTAAGGAAGACCACACAGCAACAGACATCCACACGGCAAGAGACACTGACAGGGAGAAAAAGGAAATAACAGAGGAGCAGAGAAGAAACAGAAAAAATTCAAATATAGGAGAGGGAGAAAAAGAGAAAGACAGGAAGGGGAGGAAAACAGAAAAAAAAGAGAGAGGGAGAGAGAACATTAGTGCACATGACCCAGAAGCTCCCGATGTAGGCCGATGTGTCTGTGTCACACCCAGAGGTGGTGCCCCAAGACCTCTTTTAAAGGGTCCTTGCAAACCTTTCTGAGCTGTCTCTCTGAGGACCCTCACTTGTGCACACTTCTCTAGCTGTGATCGTGAAATTAGTGAAAGTCAGAGGTTTGAGTCCAGAAATCAGCTTTCTTTAGAGTGGCCCTCTGCTCAATGTTTGCAAAGATGGAGAGCAGAAATGGTGCAGGAGGTTGGGGAGGAAGGCCTGGAAATCCAAATGAAACCCGTCTCTCCTAAAAATACAAAAAATTAGCAGGTCGTGGTGGCGGGCGCCTGTAATCCCAGCTATCTGGGAGGCTGAGACAGGAGAATCGCTGGAGCCCAGGAGGCGGAGGTTGCAGTGAGCCTGAAGAGGGAGACCCAGGCTTCTCAGATCAGCTTCCCCTTTGACTATCATGCTGCATTTCAATAGAAGAAAAGGTTGACTGGTGCCTCCGGTTTTAGCTTCCTATAGGTGACAGGCTAGGCCTTAGGGAAACTCTCCAGAAGGCACTATTTTTACTTAAAACTGTAAACTGGAACCCTTTCATATGCGATTCCTGAAACTGTAAACAGAAACCTTTTCACATGTGAGTCCTAAAACTGTAAGCTGGAACTCTTTCATATGTGATTCCTGAAACTGTAAACAGACCTTTTCACATGTGAGTCCTAAAACTATGAAGCTAAGATTCTTCCACGTGTAACATCTAAAGTATAAGCCTATATAAAGGCTGAACTTCCCTTTGTTAGAGGAGCTTGGATATTAGGCACCTATGCCACCTGGCTCCCAGCTGTAATAAATTCCTTCCTCCTGTATTCGGTGTCCGAGAGATCCTTTCCCGCGGCCACTCCTGCTACAAGCCGAGGTCGCATCAGCCATCTACCCGAGGGCACAGCTTTGCCATCTCCAATGCACTTCCCCTCCCGCGGTGGTGCGAAGCACAGGCTACGGAGTTGGCCTGCCTGTGTTAGGATTCTGGCTCCAGACTTGCTTGTCACGGGCCATAAATATGCTCTTCTTTGTTACTTACTCTCTCAGAGCCTCCGTTTACTCAGCTATAAAATAAAGGTAATACTAGTACTTAGACTCTAAGGTGATTATAAAATTAAATAAGTAAACTTTTCAGGGCAGTGACTGGCACATACCAGCTAACATATCGTTGTTGTTGTTATTAAGTTCTTATTGTTGCGACTGTCAATAGAACTCAAATTTTCCTGGGCCATTGTCTCTCCACACTTCTTCTTGTTGCCAATGTGTGTGTGTGTGTGTGTGTGTGTGTGTGTGTGTGTGTGTGTGTGTGTGTGAGAAGATCTTTACAGCTTTACATTGTTCCTTGGAATTTCAGTTCACTAAAACGGTACTTTAAAATGTTTCAAACACACACAAACATAAGTATTTACAACACAAATTGTAAGGAGTGGAAGGTGTGAAGCTGTGTATGGTTATACTCTGGCCCTTTCTCCAGCCCCATAAAAGCTTCATTTGGGGCTGTGTCCTGGCCACCCAGCAAAGGCATTCTAACTTTAAAAAGCTTTGCACTGGCTGGGTGCAGTCAGTGGCTCATGCTTATAATCCCAGCACTTTGGGAGGCCGAGGTGGGTAGATCACGAGGTCAGGAGTTTGACACCAGGCTGGTCAACACAGTAAAACCCTGTCTCTACTAAAAATACAAAAATCAGCTGGGTGTAGTGGCCGGTGCCTGTAATCCTAGCTACTCTGGAGGCTGAGGCAGGAGAACTGCTTGAACCCAGGAAGCGGAGGTTGCAATGAGCCAAGATCATATCACTGCACTCCAACTTGGGTGACAGAGCGAGACTCCATCTCAAAAAATAAAATAAATAAATAATGCCTTGCACCCATGCCACTGACAAACCTTAATGGTAAGTCTAAAATCTAGCCCAGCACTGACCAAATTCAAACTCAGTCCTTATGTTTGTGCTGCATGAGAACCTGACTGACACACAGACTTCCGCCACTCACCTTAGCCTCCAAGCATGGTGTCCTCTTCGTAAACCGCTCTCACTTAGGCATTCATACCTGGAGATGCCTGCCTGCTGGCCTCACTCTGTAATGTGAGTGACATCAGAGATGCAGGCTCTTGCCCTTCGGTCGTGTCTTGCAGCCGGCAAGGGTGAACAGGGGCTTTGTGCACAGCTGGGAAGGGTGGCACTGCTGGGTGAGCTAAAACACCGCCAGTCCTTATGCTGATTTTCTAACTCAGTGCCTACCCTGTGTCACTACAAAGCCAGGGGTAGCAGCATTGATGTGGGACTGGGAGATGGAAAAGAAGTCCCTCAGGAGACCAGAGGGGAAAGGTGCTGATTCCGTCCCTTCTCTCTCAGGGGTGAGTGTTCTCAGCTCTTTCTCTCATCCACATCTCCAAGTCCTTCGTGTCTTAATAATGTTGACAGTTTACAGAAAGACTCCAGCCGAGTGTTTTCTGTAGTAATGACAGGAAGCCAAGGAGCCCTCTGGGGACTTCTGAGGCACTAATGTTACTCCTTAGAATAATGAGATGCCCTCTGTTTTGAGGAAGTAACATTTGAGAAAAAGATTTGAATAAAGAAAGACCTAGATACACCCAAATAGCTGATGGCTTAGGATCAGCACCTTTGCAGTGCGTGTCTCCTGGCCCTTCTCCTCCTCCTAGGACTGTGGAAAGAAAGATGAGATCATGGAACAAATGCAAAGGAATTTTCCCAGCTGGACAAAATTTGGATATTTTGTCTCCAAATGGATCCAGGGTTTAGGGATCTAGGGAGGCACAGAATGGAAGCCCGGGACCATAGCGGCCTCTTGTTAAAATTCTCCAAAGAAAGTTTCATCTGGAGAAGTCTGGGAACCAAACAGTGAAATTAATAAACAGATCTCTGCCTCCAGAGGTAGGGCCCTTGGTGGATACATCTTGGGATCTGGCTCCTGTGAGAAGATACACACCCTGGGGATAAAGGTAAAGAGAATATGGTGAGGCCACTCCAAGCTTCCAGCTCTCTATTAAACTCTGAGTCACAGTCTTTCATCTCAGAGTAATTTAAACTTTATGGATGATACCTCCAGCTCAACCCCATCCACATTGAGACAGAAATAATGACTCAGAGATTTCAAGGAAAAGCTGTACAATGAAGATAATGCAAATGGACCCTGAGTTTAAGAACAGCCAGGACTGGAGGGATTGGCTAGGCAATCTTTCTGTAGGACTTGAGCCTAGAACTGAAATTTGGAGTTGATCCATTGAATGCAAAGAAGAAGCCAAGCGTGGTGGCTCATGCCTCTAATCCCAGCACTTTGGGAGGCTGAGACGGGTAGATCACTTGAGGTCAGGAGTTCAAGAACAGCCTGGCTAACATGGTGAAACCCCATCTCTACTAAAAATACAAATAATTAGCCAGGCCTGGCGGTGGACACCTATAATCTTAGCTACATGGGAGGCTGAGGCAGGAGAATTGCTTGCACCCAGGAGGTAGAGGTTGCAATGAGCTGAGATAGTGCCACTGTACTCCAACCTGGGCAGCAAAGCAAGACTTAGTAAGAAAGAAAGAGAGAGGGATAGAGAGAGAGAGAGAGAGAGAGAGAGAAAGAAAAGAAAGAAAGAAAGGAAGAAAGAAAGAAAGAGAAAGAAAGAAAAAGAAAGAAAGAAAGAAAGAAAGAAAGAAAGAAGAAAGAAAGAAAAAGAAAGAAAAAGAAAGAAAGAAAGAAAGAAAGAAAGAAAGAAAGAAAGAAAGAAAGAAAGAAAGGAAAGAAAGAAAGAAAAGAAAGAAAGCAAGCAAAGAAGAATGTAGGTCACAAGCCTAGAAATGGAGGAGGAAGAAAGGAGCCAGTTGCTAGTAGGGAGCTCAGGTATGCAGACAGATGTTGGCCAGAGCAGGGCTGGAGGCAGGGTCTTGGGAATTGACAGGCAGGAGGATAGACAGGGCCTATGTGGGCCTTCATGGCTATTCATTTTCTATTGCTTCTGTAGCTAATTAGCACACATTTTGTACACAACAAACAACACAAATTTATTATCTGACAAATTCTTCAGGTCAGTAACTTGACACAGGCCTCAATGAGCTAAAATCAAGATGTCATCAGGGCCGCCTTCCTTTCTGGAGTCTCCTTGCTTCTCCAGCTTCTAGAAGCTGCCCACATTCCTTGGTTTATGGTTCCCTTATCCATCTTCAAAGCCAGCCACATGTGTCTCTCTGAACCCTCTTCTGTCATCATGTAGCTCTTGACTGAACTCAGAGGGAAAGTTTCTCCCCATTTACAAATCTCATAAGATAAGATTCAGCCCACCTGGATCACCCAAGCTAATCCCCTCATCTCAAGGTCTTCAACGCAATCACACCTGCAAAGTCCCTTTTATTATGTCAAGTAACATTTTTGCAAATTCCAAGGATTAGGGCTTGGACATCTTTGACGGGGCATTCCTTGGCCTGTTGCAATGACTACTGTGCAGCTTTGGTGCCTGGTGAACCACTTATCTGACCAGATCCATTCATCTTTGCACAACTGTGTTCATTCCTTATAAATATGTAGCATCAACTCTATTAAATGATCATAACATAGAGCAGCCTCCATAATCCAGGAGAATAATCCTAAATCTGTCCTTATTTCCTTTCGGATTAAAGGCACGTGGAGCAATGTTAACTCTTGTTTCCTTTCTAGCCTTCCCAAAGAGAAATAGCTAGAATTGAAACAGTGATGGGAATTACTGAATTACTCTAGTCTCCCAGGCTTCCCTGGCTTTGAAGAACCTCCCCATTTCCTTTTTGTTAACTTCTTCTTTACTTGATGAGATGAATGAGAAATGCAGTCATTGAGTTGATGAAGTCTTCAGTCTCCCAGGGATTTCTTCTTCAGTCAACTCTTCATCTTTTCACACAGTTTATTAATGGACATTTCCTTTGTTATTGCTTCGTTGATCCGGTTTGATTCCTATATCAGCTTCATCTCCAATAACCCCTCAGCCTCTGGCTGAAAAATAATCCTTCTCCACTCATGCCTCCCATTTCACCTGTGTGGTGACTGACTATGACAGCTGCTTGTTCCTCTACGTGAAACCCAAGCAAATGCGGGCAGCAGAATAAAACAAGATAGTTTTCCCATTTATTTTCCTGTTGACCCCTTTTCTGAACCTTCTTACAGGTCAGAAGCCTCTAATAACAAACCAAAGAAGCCCTTTGAGGTGTCATGAAATGCTGCTGTCAACTTTTGCTCTCAACTAGCTCTGACCTAAATCAGTTTTAGGTGGGCCAATCCTCATGGATTCAAAGGTAATCTGAAAAATACTAACAAATATCTAAACTAAAGATGTTTAGGTATTTGTTAGTATTTTAAGATGCTTTAGCTTAGGTATTTGTTGACCTTTATTTTGTTGATCTTTATTTTCATCACCAGACCATATGTAATTATCACACTCGGGACTTTGGACGTGAGCAAAACACACAAACATAAAAACCCACCTGCTTATCAGTTACTGATAATCTAAGCTACTTCTTGTTTCAGTTGTTTCATAATAAAATTATTGTTTTCTTTTTGAAAATCTAAAGAAGAAAATGCCTAAAGTCAGGGAAGAGCTTGAGAAAGGAACTGTATATGTTCCTGAGGGAGTCAGAGTGCACCATAATCATCTCTGAATGTGCATTTCCAGAAGAGGAAGAGAGTCCAGGGACTACAATAAAAATGCCAACACCTCTGCTCAGATTTGCCCTTTTATTTCCTGGGATATGTTGACATTTTGACTTGCATTATTAGGCTCAATCTCATAAGGCTGTGCCCTGCTGTTAAGTCAGACACAGAAAACTCCCTGGTGCACTTTTTTTCTTGGATGTGCCATATCTAATCTAGGCCCATTGCTACTGCAAAGGATCGCTCTTTTTCTCTACATTTTGGCATAAAGCCAACTTGGAGTGGCAAGAGGGCAATATGTTTAGAGAAGGATGGATGGAAAGGTTGAATATATTTGGGGGTAGGGACAGAAGAAAATTTGTGATCACATTTTCAGCAACTGTTTAACTCATCTCTTTTTGTTTATGGTAAAGGAAGGAGGTAAGGATTGAATGGCTCACTCTAGGTGCCTGAGTCTTTTCTTTATATGCTGCAGGAATCCTTTGTTTTCCTGATGTGGTCTGCCTCCCAAAGCCAGATATCATCTTACTGGAGGCTTTTCTGTCCCAGTCTCCAACTGTCTCCTAGCACGTCTGCAGATTTTCACTGCTGCCAGAGTTGAGAGTGGGAGTTTCCTCCCTCAATTCTGACTCATTAACAAATCAGGGGATGGGGTAGCTCTTTATTAATGCACAGGAATATGTAACTGCTGGATTTTCAGACAGATTTGAAGAAGAAATTATCTCGCATGATAATACCTGTAGGCTGGAATCAGGCAGAAAATAGTTTTCTTGAGAATTGACATGGGTCTCCTGGGTAATTGAAGAGTCTAGCAAGAGGGTGCTTTCCTGGTGGTGGATGGAGATAGGGGCTGAATTAGGGCCACTAAGTACAGTTGTGTGAATGTAGACTGCACAAAGATGCTGATGGAGAGATTGAAGGGGCACATGGGGGCTGAAGGAGCTGCATCTACTTGACGGAAAGGGACACTTATTTTATGCACAAGAATGATACACTGTACTTGTGCCAAAATGTCTTGCCTCCCCCCGAACTGATCCCAGACAGTTTGCTTAAATGTCTAAAACAAATACAAATCATAGGCTTTATTTGATCTACTTGTTACATACGATTGTCACAGATGTCACATATGGTCACTTTTGCCAAACTTTATGAGTGCAAGCAATACAAGATTCAAGAGGCAGGGGCATAGAGCCGTATCTTAAAGGCAGGAATGCCAAAAAATGTGTGGCCCTTTAAAAACCTGTCACGGATAAGTCAACAAAATTTTCTTTTTCTAAGGCTTAGGCTACTGTATCTGATATCTGATCCTGAATAGAAAGAAAGCCGTAACCCACCCCACTCTCATTTTACTCCCCTTCTCAGAGAACAGGAGGCCACAGTATCTGAAGTCAAGCTTGTTCTGATGTTACAATGTCTTTCTTCCTTTTTGTCCATGTATGAGGAAGGCAGACACATTGCCCCATTGGGCACTTTATATCACCCAAGCTGCGAGCATCTCTGAAACATAAAAACAACAAAACATTACTCTATCACACATGCACATTGCAAGACCTCAAAACATCTTGCTTTACTCCCACAACTGATCCCAGTCAGTTTGCTTAGATGTCAAAAACAAATACGAATCATAGACTTTATTTACTCTATGTGTCACTATGCTTAAAAACCACACAGCATAGTCTTGATTTTTGCATATATTGTAATGTGTCTCTTAAAATGTGTGATAAATTTTTATGTAACACATTCTGTTAATGAATGCTTATTTTTCAGTAACCTATTTACCTCTCAAAAATTAGAGAAATTTATTTCAACAACAAAAAAAATACTAGACTTTTAAAAAAGTTTCTTTATCTGTGAAGTTTTTGTTGGTAAAAGAAGCCAGTACTTGGCTGGGCATGGTGACTCACACCTGTAATCCCAGCACTTTGGGAGACCGAGGTGGGCAGATCACCTGAGGTCGGGAGTTCGAGACCAGCCTGACCAACATGGAGAAACCCTGTCTCTACATATAAAAATATAAAATTAGCCAGTTGTGGTGGCACACACCTGTAATCCCAGCTACTCAGGAGGCTGAGCCGGGAGAATCGGTTGAACCTGGGAGGCGGAGGTTGCAGTGAGCCGAGATCATGCCATTGTACTCCAGCCTGGGCATTGACCAAAAATCTATCTTCCAAAAAAAAGGAAGGAAGGAAGGAAGGAAGGAGGGAGAAAGAAAAGAGACTCCAAGACTCTTTGAAAACTTGTAAGAGTTATTCAGTTTACATTTCTTTACATAGATATTCCTCCATATCTGACCTGAAAGCATCAGTAAATGTTTGTGTGATATAAAAACTGATTTTAAAATTTGTTTTCTATTAATATTCTAATTTTTCAGAGTAAGGAAGGGGTGGAGCAAGGAAAATAAATCACGAATGATACGGGATCCAGTGGTAGCCATGACAAATAGGGATGGCTCCTGCACCTGGCTGGAATGGCTTTCAATTCTTAATCATATTGATAATAGTGGCTGCATGGTGGCTCATGACTGTAATTCCAGCACTTTGAGAGGCTGAAGCAGGAGAATTACTTGAGCCCAGGAGTTCAAGACCAGCCTGGGCAACACAGTGAGACTCCATCTCTACGACAAATACAACAATTAGCTGAGTGTGGTGGTGTGTGCCTGTAGACCCAGCCACTCAGGAGGCTGAAGTGGAAATATCACTTGGGCCCAGGAGTTTGAAGCTGCAGTGAGTCATGATTGTACCAGTGTACTTCAGCCTGGGTGACAGAGCCAGACTCTGTCTCAAAAGAAAAAAAAAACTAAAAACTAAAAACACTGATAGTAGCTACTAACACCAGCTATTGCATAGTAGAGTTTGAATTTAAATCAGTTCTGATCCCAAAGACTCTGCTCTTATTTTTTATGTTATTTTGTCTTACCAACCTAAACATAAACCCCAAACCAGTATATCATTAAATTGCTTATTGATTTATATTGAGTCTATAAAAGATAGCTTGCTGATTGAATGAGAAGAAAATTAGAGACATAGGAGAAAGGGAGTTCACATGTAATGACTACAGATTTATTCTGGAATTAACCTGTGAGGGAGAATTATTATTTTCAGTTTTTAGAGAAGAATGTAGACTCTCACAGGACTTAAGTAAATCCCAGTGTTTCTGGGTCATTACATGTTGGGAGCTGAGACTGAAGCTCTAATTTCACCTGTTTCACACACTTTGCTTTTCCTCTACATCATGCCAAGAATAGTAATGCTATGACTATTTCAAATATCCTGTAGCTCAGCAATGTCAGAAACTGTTAAACTGAAATTACTTACATTATTTGTTAAGTTAAATCCAAAATTCATGAGGAAGAGAATAAGTAAAACTAACAGAGAGAACCCCAAATGCTTATAATGGATAAATAATTGTTCATTCATTTTTGGTGTCCTTCTTGGAGGTGACTCTTCCAGTGGGAATATCACATATTTTTGCTCCATTAATTCAAGAGTGGTTGACTGACTTGCTTCAGCCAGTAAGATGTGAGTAGAAGTAATGAGAGTCACTTTGTAGCAGAAGCTTTAAGAGTTGGCATTTGAGTCACATTCTCTCTTTCCCCTCATCTGAGATCATGGAAGAATGTGTTTAAAGGGAGCTTTCTTATATATGTATTTTATTGCACTTTAGGTTCTGGGGTACATATGTAGAACATGCGGGATTATTGCATAGGTACCTACATGGCAATGTGGTTTGCTGCCTCCATCCCTATCACCTATATCTGGCATTTCTCCCCATATTATCTCTCCCCAACCTCCTTACCCCTCGCTGTCCCTCCCCTATTCCCCCTCCACAACAGACCCCAGTGTGTGATGCTCCCCTAAACGGAGCTTTCTGTTGCTCCAGATCCCTACAGTATGATGAGCAGAGTCTACTTCCTGGCAAGCGATGGATGCGTGGCATGAATGAGAAACAAACCTAGTTGTTAAAAGCCATGGAAAGATTTGAGTTATTTACGACTTCAGCGTGACCTTGTGGTAGCAGATGCTGTTAGTGTTACATTCTGATCCCTTTGGTTTCCTTTTATCATTTCTGTGTTAAACTCTATGTACCTTTGTGGTCAGAGATAAAGAAAAGCCAAGGTTCACAGGAGAGAGTCACTGTGGTTGCAAGAAACACAAAACCACAGAAGTGAGAAGTTAGAAAAGCAGTCATGGAGAGAAAGTGAGAGACAGAGAGACACAGAAGGCCCAGGAATGCAGACAGAAAGCTAGAAAAAATAAAAGGCAACCCAAGAGAAGCAGCAGAAGTGACAAAGAAAAGCAAAAATTATGAGCAGAAGGAGGGAGGAAGTGCAGGCAGAAAGAGACAGGATTAGAAAAGTCACCCAGAAGTCCCTACATAGGAGTTGGCATTTTAGGGATTGGGCATGGCCAGAGGCTGAGCACAGAAGCCAGTCTAAAACTCCACTGTGAGGCTTTGTGGATGCCTTTCTGCTGAGAACTCTCACTCGGCCACCTATCTCCAGCTTTCAGCAACAGCAAAGCCATTCAATTCTGGGAACAAGGGGAGCCAGAACAGAGAGACAAGAAGATCCCTTAGGGGTGACCATCTGCTACATGTTTACAGTAGCTGAAGACAGAAAGGAAATCAAGATATTAGATTCAAGCTCTGAAATCCAGGCGAGACCCACTGGATGCTGCTGTTCTGACAGTCCCTGAAAGGCGTGTGGATGTGGGTTGCAATGGACTTCTAGGCCCTGCTTCTTACAGTGCTGTGACTATCCCAGTGTACCACCTTTCCCTGACACTACTCACTCTTGTATGGGGGCTGACAGCAGGGGCCTTGGACCACCTACGTTTATATCTTGGCCCTGTGAATTGCCAGTTGTATGATCTTGGGCTGATACTAATCCTCTTGGAGCAGAATTTCCCCCAGCTGTAAGATAAAAAGCAGTAGAGCTAGCATGAGCATCAAATTGGATTATGGCTGCCACATAGTAAGAGTTCAATAACAGCAATTTCTACTGTTGTTATTGGCATGGAAACTTCATTCTCATCATCTCTCTTTCTAACCCAACCACACTTCTTTAAAGTGAAGGTGATGGGTGTGTGTGTGTGTGTGCGAGTAGCAAATAAAGTCAGAAATGAGAGCAAACAAATGAAGCCCTGAGAAAATATACTTTAGCTCTCTCTCTGGAACTACAAGACATTTTCCCAGAACTATATCCTGGTCACCAGCAATGACATCTAATCGCAGAAGTGGATCTATCTCCCTAAGCAGTGAGCATGCAACCCTCTGACAAACCTTAATGGCAAGTCTAAACTCATCTTAACTAATCAAAACCTAATCCTTATAACTCATTCATTCTTCAGATCCAGCCAATGCATCTTAATTCATAAGTCCAGGATGGTGAGCTTTTCTTGAGGTGCTTGCATTCACTTTGGCAGCCTCCTGACTGTGGTGCCCAGATTTTGACACAGAGACATAAGCCCCTTGGGAGTGGGGCAAGCGACCCTGGCCCTGCTTGGCAAGTGACTCCACAAGTTAGAATTTATCAGCACCTTCCATTGAGTCTGTGATGAAGACACTGTTTCTCCCTATAGAGCCCGGGGCAGCAGTATCCATGACTGATGTCAGGCTAGAGATTGCATGGAGACTGCAGGGAAATCCAATGAGAACGGTTCTCCTGCTGTTCTTTGCTCCCTAAGATGATGGTGCTGTTTCCCCACCCTGTTTTGAAACTTTTGGGGCCTTGCTGATTTTTAGAAATGAGCTGGGCCAAATGGGAACTTTAGACTCCAGCAGGGTGCTCCTTATGGGAGCAAGGGAAAGCCAGGAGTCCTTTGGGCTGTACGATGCTGATGCTTGAACTAACAGTGGGTCCGCTTAGACGGCACCAAGAGGCAGGTGGGAACTGTGTCCAGCACCTCGGGGGGGCGGTGTGGGGGGGAGTGGGGGACTTTGGAGTTTGGCCTGGGTTTGAAATTTAACATTTACGTAACAATTTTCACTAGGCATTCATTAAGTAAATGTAACCCAGATGAAAATCTGCAGTTTTATTCAACAAAAATACCCCCAGTATTATGAGGATAGTAATGCCTCCCTCATAAGGTTACTTTCAGAATTAAAGACAACATTTTATGTAACACACTAGTAAGGACTTCCTGGAGTATAGACCAGCACAGTAGATGTTAGTAAGCTGACAGGAGCAAGCTAAAGTTTGTTTAGCAAGGCTCTTCTCCAGCGCTCTCCTGCTGTCCGGCCTCACTGTCCCAGTGTTACAGGATAAGGAGAGTCTGGAGCTTCAGGATCCCCAGCTGTGAGGTCCCCTTCCCCCTTTCTCCACAGGTCAGTCCCAAGGGGCTGTGTCTACCTGGCACTCTATCAACCATTTCAGGCACTGACATTGTCAAAATGGCACACTTAAGCCCATGGATCCTGTTCATCATGTTCAGAGGCATATTTACTTGTCATGATTGAAAAGGACATGCCACACTAATTGCTGAGGTACTTACTGAGCATTTACTTTGTTCCAGTATGTAACTTATTCAACTCAAAGCATCCATCTTTGATTATACGACTGCCGATCTTCAAAAGTACATTTGTCAGTCTCAGAATCTTAGAGTTGGCAGGATTCTTGGAGGTCACTCCAGTCAACCTACCTGTACTTCAGTCCCTGCTGACAACAGCTGCCTGGCTCCTTTAGAAGGCTGGT
Source organism: Plecturocebus donacophilus (assembly GCA_004027715.1). Lineage (NCBI taxonomy): Eukaryota > Metazoa > Chordata > Mammalia > Primates > Pitheciidae > Plecturocebus > Plecturocebus donacophilus. The sequence goes on from PVKP010002174.1 coordinate 29,155, forward strand.
CTAGGAGTTCCTGGTCACTCATTTCAACTGAGCTACTAAACTGCCACATGACCTTAACAAGTCACTCGATTTCTGAGTTTCAGACTTATGATATATAAAATGAAGTGTTGGAAAACATTATCTTTCCATTGCTGATATTCTTTGGCCCTTATTAATATCATAATCATTCTAATCTCTTATTTCTCCACATCCAAATATAGACACACTCTGTGCCCCAACCTAGATAGAGGAGGAGGTTTTTTTTTTTTTTTTTTTTGCCATGGCAGGCCTCTAAGTTTGTTTCTTGGAATCTCTCTCTCTCTCTCTCTCTCTCTCTCTCCTCCCTTCTTCTTCCCCACCTTCCCTTTATCCTAGAAGTATGTATTACATTCGCAGAATATCTGGAAAAACCAATACCCTGGATCTATACTTTATGCTTCCAAAAAAATAATAAATTCCAGATGGTTCAAACAGACTTAAATGTAAAAAGTAACAAATGGGATTTTTTTTTTCCTTTTTTAATTTTCTTGGAGTATGAACATAGGCTTTTCTAAGGAAAACACGGATCCCGGGAGTCTAAAAGACTGTTAAGTGTAACTGCCTAAGGATGAAATATTTATGTAAGATAGAAGCAAAACATAAAAACAAAAACATGAAATAAAGATTTGTTTGATTTATGCAAAATGTTCTCTTAAAAACCCTTGCATTCATTAAGGAAAACTATAAATGATTTTTAAATATGAAAAGAGCCCAACCTCACTCTAAATTAAAAAACAAAATTTAGGAAGAATTGTTTTTCAATAACGGTTATTTTTTAGACAATGTGCTAAAGATACAACAGTGAACAGAGTGGACACGGTCTACCCCCGATGGAGCATATTTGATGAAGGCCACTATTACCATACACTATAAAACGAGGGAAACACACACACACATGCCATGACAAAATAGTGAATCGTTCTGAGCAAGAAGCTACACGATTGTCTTAGATATGGGAGTGATCTCTGGAACAATCCTTGTAAAGGTATGAGGAAGAATATATTTGGACAGACCTGTGATGGGGTCACAGCAGAGGCTTAAATCCCACGGGGAGGGCTAAGCTAGGACGGCTTTCTGGAGTTGTCCCGAATCATGTCCGGAGTTGTCTTGAATAGAAACTTGGAGCCTGGGGATTTGTACTTCTGCATCCGTAGGCCATTGGATGCAGGTTACCTTAGAGGAAGGGCTACCATCTTGGGGAAGGTGTTTCTCTTTTATAGCGGGCAATTTCGGAGTAATTAACATCCTAGTTCTGAATGGGAGTCTGGGCAATGGGCTGCAGCATCTACTGTAAGGATATCTGGAGAGCTCCTGGCAGGGAATCTGAAGATGGACATGTCTGTGAGGTGAGGGGAAGCATCTGCAGGAGTAATCGTTAACTGGTAGCTGGTGCTAACTAGGCACAGCATGGTGGGAACCAGAATGTGTGCTCTGAGAGATGGAGCACAAAAGGATGTCAGTGTTTCTGAGCAGAGGAGTGACAAGATGACATGAGAGAAAGCATTTCTAGAAATCATGCAGAGTCCTCACAGGTCTCAGGACTTTAATCAAACATCAGAGAGAAAGGTTTTAATCAGGGGAGAGACCTGACCTGGTCTGTGTTTTAAAGGATCACGCAGGCTGCTACGCAGAGAACAGAGTAGACAGAGGGAAGTGAGGGTAGAGGTGAAGGTCAATTAGGAAGCTTTGTGGCAGGTAAGTAAGGATTGTTCCTTCTCATTTCCTCTTTTGTGGATAAGGTCTCTGCCACTGGGGTAATAATCCTATCTGTAATAACACACATTATTAATGCAATAATACTTAGTGGATAGGTAATAACCTTATCTATTTTTCTGTTTGCCAAAATGTCCTTTTATTTTTCTGGGCTATGATGACTTCTCATACCTGTGACCAAGTATGCTTATGTGGGAAAGTCACATAGACATGAGATAGCCTTGAACTTAAAGGGTATTCAGCAAACACTTCTAGTCACTTGTAAAATCTTTAATCTAGGTAAGTGTATGTACTGGATCTGGTGTGGACTACAGTGGCCCATGATGTTATCTCTAGAGAGCTGATACATACAAAAATGTTAGCTTTGTGGAGGGGTTCCATCCAAACAGTCATGAGTGGAAAGCCCTCATGGGAGGCTGAGAGGCTCAGGTCACCATTAAGGAGAAGGCTCAAAAACTAGCTCCATTTCTGCTCCTTGACTTTAGTAAGGTAGAGATGAAAGAAAAATTACATATCATACACATCAATGCCCTGATATTTCAGATGAGAAAGCCAAACCAAGGGGGGTGAAAATTCACACCGGATATCACACAGCTAATAAATATGAGATGGAATTAGCATTCAGGTTTCCTGATTCCAATTTCAATGGTTTATTCATGACCTTATGCTGTTATGAAATTTTTCCACTTTCACCAAAGATGTACACTTTAAAACTGTGTTCTCAATGTTATGAGCTCTACTGACAGAAAATATCTGTCTTTGTTTTTACAAAGAAAATGTTCTATTCCCCTAAGAGGTATTTGCAGAAAGTTGCTCAGAAATGTTTTGATAGAACTTAGCCAAAGAGACATCTTTTTGGGGAAAGGTCTGAAAGCTCTTTGCCACACTCAGATATCCATTAGGGGTACATAAGCCATTTTCTTTTTTTGGTTCCTCAACTGCTGTCCCGTCCCCATCTCTACCCCCACCCCCAAACCAGAATCTATTTAACTCACTTTGCCTACTTACTCTAATTGCTTTCTGACTCACTCCAATTCTATCTTTTTCCTTCACCTGCCTTTACCTCATTTGTGTCCTCATCAGGCCCCCAATAATGAGCCCCATTCCTCCTTTATATATTTTGAATTTATTTTATTTTAGAATTTTATTTTAGGTTCTGGGATCAATGTGCAGAGCTTGCAGGTTTGTTACATGGGTATACGTGTGCCATGGTGGTTTGCTGCACCTGTCAACCCATCATTTAGGTTTCAGGCCCTGCATGCATTAGGTATTTGTCCTAATGCTCTCCCTCCCCTTGCCCTCCAACCCCCAACGGGCCCTGGTGTGTGATGTTCCCCTCCCTGTGTTCATGTGTTCTCATTGTTTAACTTTCACTATGAGTGAGAACATGCAGTGTTTGGTTTTCTGTTCCTGTGTTAGTTTGCTGAGAATGATGGTTCCCAGCTTCATCCATGTCCCTGCAAAGGACATGAACTCATTCTTTTTTATGGCTGCGTAGTATTTCATGGTGTCTATGTGCCACATTTTCTTTATCTAGTCTATCATTGATGGGCATTTGGGTTGGTTCCAAGTCTTTGCTATTGTGAACAGTGCTGCAATAAACATACATGTGCATATGTTTTTATGGTAGAATGACTTATAATTTTTTGGGTATATACCCAGTAATGGGATTGCTGGGTCAAATGATATTTCTGGTTCTAGATCCTTGAGGAATTGCCACTCTGTCTCCCACAATGGTTGAACTAATTTACACTATCACCAACAGTGTAAAAGCGTTCCTATTTCTCCACATCCTCTCCAGCATCTGTTGTTTTCTGACTTTTTAATAATTGCCATCCTAACTGCCATGAGACATATCTCATTGTGGTTTTGATTTGCATTTCTCTAATGACCAGTGACGATGAGCTTTTTTTCATATGTTTGTTGACCACATAAATGTCTTCTTTTGAGAAGTGTTCATTCATATCCTTCACCCACTTTTTGATGGGGTTGTTTTTTTTTCTTATAAATTTAAGTTCCTTGAAGATTCTGGATATTAGACCTTTGTCAGATGGCTAGATTGTAAAAGTTTTCTCTCATTCTGTAGGTTGCCTGATCACTCTGATGATAGTATCTTTTGCTGTGCAGAAGCTCTTTAGTTTGATTAGATCTCATTTGTCAATTTTGGCTTTTGTTGCAATTGCTTTTGGTGTTTTAGTCATGAACACTTTGCCCATGCCTATGTTCTGAATGGTATTGCCTAGGTTTTCTTCTAGGGTTTTTATGGTTTTGGATTTACATTTAAGTCTTTAATCCATATTGAGTTAATTTTTTGTATAGGGTGTAAGGAAGGGGTCCAGCTTTAGTTTTCTGCACGTGGCCAGCCAGTTCCCAGCACCATTTATTAAATAGAGAATCCTTTCCCCATTGCTGTTTTTTGTCAGGTTTGTCAAATATCAGATGATTGTACATGTGTGGTTTTTTTTCTGAGGTCTCTGTCTGTTCCATTGGTCTATATATCTGTTTTGGTACCAGTACCATGCTGTTTTGGTTACTGTGTCCTTGTAGTATTAGTTTGAAGTCAGGTAGCGTGATGCCTCCAGTTTTGTTCTTTTTGCTTAGGATTGTCTTGGCTATATGAGCTCTTTTTTGCTTCCATATGAAATTGAAAATAGTTTTCTAATTGTGCAAAGAAATTCAATGGTGACTTGATTGGAATAGCATTGAATCTATTAATTACTTTTTCACAATATTGATTCTTCCTATCCATAAGCATGGAATGTTTTTCCATTTGTTTGTGTCCTCTCTTACGTCCTTGCACAGTGAATTGTAGTTCTTCTTGAAGAGGTCCTTCACATCCTTGTAAGTTGCATTCCTAGGTATTTTATTCTCTTTGTAGCAGTTGTGAATGGGAGTTCACTGATGATATGGCTCTATGCTTGACTATTGTTGATGTATAGGAATTCTTGTGATTTTTGCACATTGATTTTGTATCCTGAGACTTTGCTGAAGTTGCTTAGCAGCTTAAGGAGTTTTGGAGCTGAGACAATGGGGTTTTCCAAATATATAATCATGTCATCTGCAAATATACAATAATGTCATATGCAAACAGAGACAATTTGACTTCCTCTCTTTCTATTTGAATATTCTTTATTTCTTTCTTTTGCCTGATTGCCCGGGCCAGAACTTCCAGTACTGTATTAGGTAGGGGTGGTGAGAGAGGGCATCCTTGTCTTGTACCAGTTTCAAAGGGAATGCTTCCAGTGTTTGCTCATTCAGTATAATATTGGCTATGGGTTTGTCATAAGTAGCTCGGTTATTTTGAGATATGTTCCATCAATACCTAGTTTGTTGAGAGTTTTTAGCGTGAAGGGTTTTGAATTTTATTGAAGGCCTTTTCTGCATCTATTGAGATGGTCATGTGGTTTTTGTCATTGGTTCTGTGTATGTAATGTATTATATTTATTGATTTGTGTATGTTGAATCAGCCTTGCATCCCAGGGATGAAGCCAACTTGATCGTAGTAGATAAACTTTTTGATGTGCTGCTGGATTCAGTTTGCAAGTATTTTATTGAGGATTTTCACATCGATGTTCATCAGGGATATTGGCCTGAAATTTTCTTTTTTTTGTTTGTCTCTGCCAGATTTTGGTATCAGGATGATGCTGGCCTCATAAAATGAGTTAGGGAGGAGTCCCCCTTTTTCTGTTGTTTGGAATAGTTTCAGCTCCTCTTTGTACCTCTGGTAGAATTTGGCTTTGAATTTGTCTGGTCCTGGGCTTTTCTTGGTTGGTAGGCTATTAATTACTGCCTCAATTTTAGAACTTGTTATTGGTCTATTCAGGGGTTTGACTTCTTCCTAATTTAGCCTTGGGAGGGTGCATGTATCCAGGAATTTATCCATTTCTTCTAGATCTTCTAGTTTATTTGTGTAGAGGTGTTTATAGTATTCTCTGATGGTAGTTTGTATTTCTATGGGATCAGTGGTGATATCCCCTTTATCATATTTTTATTGTGTTTATTTGACTCTTCTGTCTTTTCTTCTTTATTAGTCTAGCTAGCTATTTTGTTAATTTTTTATTGATTTATTGATTTTCATTGATTTTTTGAAGGGTGTGTGTGTGTGTTTCTAGCTCCTTCAGTTCTGCTCTTATCTTAGTTATTTCTTGTCTTCTGCTAGCTTTTGAATTTGTTTGCTCTTCCTCCTCTAGTTCTTTTAATTGTGATGTTAAGGTGTCGATTTTAGATCTTTCTACCTTTCTGATATGGGTATTATTGCTATAAATTTTCCTCTTAACACTGCTTTGGCTGTGTCTCCGAGATTCTGGTATGTGTTGTCTTTGTTCTCATTGGTTTCAAAAAGTTTATTTATTTCTAGCTGACCTTTTTTTTTTTTTTTTTCTGGCTGCCCTTAACATTTTCCCCTTTGTTTCAAGCTTGGAGAATCTGATGATTATATGTCTTGGGTTTGTCCTTCTTGAGGAGTATCTTAGTGGCATTCTCTGTATTTCCTGAATTTGAATGTTGCCCTGTCTTGCTAGGTTGGGGGAGTTCTCCTTGATAATATCCTGAAGTGTGTTTTCCAACTTGGTTTCATTTTTCCCCATCACTTTCAGGTACACCAATTAATCGCAGGTTTGGTCTTTTCACATAGTACCATATTTCTTGGAGGCTTTGTTCATTCATTTTTATTCTTTTTTTCCTAATCTTGTCTTCACACTTTATTTCAGTAAGTTGATCTTCAATCTCTGATATCTTTTCTTTCACTTGATCGATTTGGCTATTGTTATTTGTGTATGCTTCACAAAGTTCTCATGCTGTGTTTTTCTCTTCCATCAGGTCATTTACGTTCTTCTCTAAACTGGTTGGTTATTCTAGTTAGCAGTTCATGTAACCTTTTACAAAGGTTCTTGGCTTCCTTGCATTGGGTTAGAACATGCTCCTTTAGCTCATATGTGTGTGTTATTACCAACCTTCTGAAGCCTACTTCTGTCAATTAGTCTACCTCATTCCCTGTCCAGTTTTGTGCCCTTGCTGGAGAGGAGTTGCAGTTATTTGGAGAAGAGGCATTCTGGTTTTTGGAATTTTCAGCATTTTTGCACTGCTTTTCCTCATCTTTGCAGATTTATCTGCCATTGATCTTTGAGGCTGATGACCTTTGGATGGGGTTTCTGTGTGGGGGTTCTTTATATTGATATTGATGTTGTTGCTGATTGTCAGTTTTTCTTCTAACAGTCAAGGCCCCTCATCTGCAGGTCTGCTGGAGTTTGTTGACCCCTGTTGGGAGGTGTCTCCCAGTCAGGAGGCACGGGGCTCAGGGACTCACTTGAGGAGGCAGTCTGTCCCTTAGCAGAGCTGGTGTGCTGTGCTGGGAGAATTCCTCTTGTTAGGATCAGCTGCTCTCTTCAGAGCCAGCAGGCAGGAATGATTAAATCCACTGAAGCTGCATCCATAGCTGTCCCTTCTTCCAGGTGCTCTGTCCCAGAGAGATGGGGGTTTTGTCTGTAAGCCCCTGGCTAGGGCTGTTACCTTTCCTTCAGAGATACCCAGCCCAGTGAGGAGGAATCTAGAAAAGCAGTTTGACCACAGACACTTTGCCATGCTGTGGTGAGTTCCACCTAGTCCAGACCTTCCAGCATCCTTAACTGTCAGGGGAAAACTGCCTACTAAAGCCTCGGTAATGGTGGATTCCCCTCCCCACACCAAGCTGGATTGTCCCAGGTCAACTTCAGGCTGCTGTGCTGGCAGCAAGAATTTCAAAATTTCAAGCCAGTGATTCTTAGCTGGCTGGGTTCCAGGAGAGTGGAACACATTGAGCAAGACCACTTGACCCCCTGGCTTCAGCCACCTTTCCAGGGAGAGTGAATGGTTCTGTCTTTCTGGGGTTCCAGGCACCAATGGGGTACAAAAAAGACTCCTCCAGCTAGCTCGGTGTCTGCCCAAAGAGCTGCCCAGTTTTGTGCTTGAAACCCAGGGCCCTGGTGGTGTAGGCACACAGGGGCGCCTCCTGATCTGCAGACTGTAAAAGCTATGGGGAAAGCGTAGTAACCCAGCTGGGTATCACAGTCCTTCATGGCTTCTCTTGGCTTGGGGGAGGGAGGTCCCCTGGCACCTTGCACTTCCCAGGTGAGGCAATGCCCTTCCCTGTTTCTGCTCACCTTCCATGGATTGCACCCATTGCCTAACCATTCCCAATGAGATGAACTGAGTTCCTCAGTTGGAAATGTAGAAATCACCCACCTTCTGCATCGGTCTCCCTGGGAGCTGCAGCCCGGAGCTGTTCCTATTCGGCCATGTTGGCCCCTCCTTTGGATTTATTTATTTCAAAATATTTTCAACTTTATTAAGGTTAAATTTTGTACATCTGTGGCCATTTATTTTATTGTTAAGGTTTTAATGGGTACATAATAATTGTTCACATTTGGGGGGTACATGTGATATTTTGATGTGCATACAGTGTGTAGTGACCAAATCAGGGTAATTGGGATATCTGTCACTTCAAACATTAGTCATTTCTTTGTGTTGGGGACATTCAAATTCCTCTCTTCTAGCTATTTTGAAATACACAATACACAGTCATTAAACTTGTCACCCTACTATGCCATAGAACACTGGAACTTATTTCTCCTATCTAACTGTAATTTCATACTCATTAACAAAACTCTCCCTGTCTTCCCCTCCCCTATGCCCTTTCTAGCTTCTGTTAACCATTATTCTATTCTATAATTCTATGAGATCGACTGTTTCAGTTTCCTCATGTGAGTGAGAACATGTGGTATTTGTCTTTATGTGCCTGGGCCCTGGTACATTAAGTGGAATTATTTCACTTAATATAATGTCCTCCAGTTTTATCCATGTTGCCACAAATGGCACGATTTCATTCCTTTTAATGACTGAATTCTATTCCATTGTATATATAACACATTTTCTTTATTCATTCATCCACTGATGGATACTTGAGTTGATTCTATATCTTGACTATTTTGAGTGGTACAATGCAGCCATTTCAAGTGCAAGTTGCGATGAGTTTTGACAGATTTATATGCATCTAATCTCCTCATCAATTGAATTATAGAACATGTTTATCACCCAAAAGGTTTGTTTGTGCCCTTCCAAGTCAATTTCTATTTCCAGTTTCAGTCTCAGGCAACCATTTGCCTTTTGTTATTACATATTAAATTTTTTATTTCTTTAGTTTCTTAATTAAATAATAAAGAATTGACCTTTATGTGTGGATTCTTTGTCTTAACATAACCTTTTAGAGACTCAGCCTTGACCCATGATGATGCATCTGTAAACAGTTCATTTCTTTTTATTGCCTGTTGTACTCTACCATATGAATATACCACAATTTATTTATCTGCCCACCTATTGGTTGTCATTTGGATCGTTTTGCAGCTTGTTATGAATAAAACTATCAACATTCATGTTTTTTATACCTGAAAATATGAAATATTTTTCCTTGGGAAATATCTGAGTAAAATTGCAGGTATATATGGTAAGTGTATATTAAACTGTTGTTATTTGTACCCATTTACATACCCACCAGCAATGTATGAAGATTCCAGTTGCTCCATATCTTCATCAACACTTAATGTGGTTAAAATCAGTTGAAGATATCTGTCTGGATCTGTGTCTAAACTCTGTATTTTGTTTGTCTATTGTTCATTGATCTACATGATATTATGCCAAAACCACACTGTCTTGATTACTATGGCTTCATAGTAAGGTGGAAATTAGATATTGTGAGCCCTCCAGCTTTGTTCTTCTTTTTCTAAATTGTTTTTGCTACTTATGTCCTTCACATTTGCAGATAAGTTTTAGGGCCAGCTTTTTGATGTTAACAAATGTTTGGGATTTTGATTGAAATTGCACTGAACCTATAAGCTAAGTTGGAGAGAATAGGCATTTTAGTAAAACTGAATATTCTGAATCATGATAATAGAATATTTCACCATCTATTTAGGTCTTTCTTTAATTTCTCTCAGGAATTTTTTATAGTTTTAAGTGTATAGGTCTTACATATAGCTTGTTAAATATATTCCTTAGTTTTCTTCATGTTTTGAATGTTATTATAAATTGTATTATTTATTTACATTTCCAATGTTTATTGCTATTGTATAACAATACCATAGATTTATTTATATATTGACCTTTTATCCTGTGACCTTAATAATCACACTTATTAGTTCCCATGGACTTCTTAGGATTTTCAACATATAGAGATTGTCATTTGCAAATAAAAATTTATTTCTTTATTTCCTAATGGTATGCTTTTTATTTCATTTTCTTGCTTTATTGAATTGGCTAAAACTTCCACTACAATGTTGAGTAGAAATGGTTAGAGAAGATAGCCTTTCCTTGTTCCCAATCTTAGAAGAAAAGTGTTAAGTCTTTCACCAGTAGGTTTGATGTTAGTGCCAGGTTTTTTTTGTTGTTGTTGTTGTTATTGTTTTGTTTTTAATAAATTCTGTTTATCAGTTTGAGGAAGATCTTTTTATTGCTGGTTTTTAAGAAATAAATGTTGATTTTTTTGTCAGATGTCTTTTCTGCCCCATCCAAATTATCATATTATTTTTCTCTTTGATTTTGTTAATATGGTGAATTACCTTGATTAATCTCCTAATGTTAAACCAACTTGGCATTTCTGGGATAAAAATCACTCTCTTGTTCTAGTTTACTATACTCCTTACATATTGCTAATTTTTAAAGGAATTTTATATCTGTGTTCATGAGAGATACTGGTTTATAGATTTATTTTCCTGTGATGTTGTTGGTACCAAGATAATTCTGGCCTTATAAAATAAATTGGAAAGTATTCACTTCTCCTCAATATTCTAGATGATATTTTGTAGGATTAGTATTATTTCTTTCTTAAATATTTGGTAGAATATACCAGTAAAGCCATCTGGTTTTCTGTGCGAGAAGGTTTTTAATTGTACATTCAATTTATTTAACATATTTGGGAATATTCAGTTGTTACATTTGTTTTTGAGTCAGTTTTGATCATTTTTATCTCTCAAAAATTTTTCCATTTCATCAGGTTGTTAATTGATTTCCCTTTTAAGGTGTCTTATTTTTATTCTCTTCAACTTAAAATTAAAATTTTGATTATGCCTTCCTCTTATAACAGATCAGGAAAACAAGACCCCTTGTATTATACAGTCTTAGTAATTGTGTGAATCAATACAAAATGTTTGAAGTGTAATTTTGTGCCAGTAAAAGGTGATAGCTTCAATACACCTGCATTTGACCCAGACATTCTAACTCTGGGAATTTTTTTCAGAAGTATAATTGTTTATGTACTTACAAAGATCTAAGAATATTTATAGCATCATTTTTTTCATAATTAAAAATGGAAATAACAATGAAAACTAATTAATAGAGGGTTATCTAGTAAAGAATGAAACATCCACATAATGGAATCCTACGTGAAAAAAGAGAGGTAGAGTAATATGTACCGATATGGAAAGTTATATTTGATATGTTGTTAAATGAGACAAAGGGTTGCAAACAGATTTTCACAGCCTTTACAAAAAAGGATATGGAGATATATGCTTGGAAAATTTCTCTAAAATTGTATGGTGAGTAGCTGGGCTTGGTCAATTTAAGGAATTGGAAGAAAGGTTTTTCCCAGTTTATACCCTTAGGCACCAATTGAAATTCTCAGATGTAACAGGTATATTTAAAAATACTTAAAATGAAAACCAAAATGCAGACAAATGTTTTATAATTCCTACTTTTTCTGTCTTACTCTAGCACTAGACAGATTTCCAATTTACATTTTGTCAGTTCCTCCAGGTTGCAAACATAACTGTGTACATAAGCTGTCCTTATGCTCTCTCTACTTTACAGTGGTCCAACTGGTAATCAGGGACATGCCTTGGGAAGAAAAAATGGCTGGAAGAATCTTGCTCAAATGCATACAGACGCACATACGTTCAGAGGAGTGAAAACCTGAGGCAATAGCACAGAATAGAGTTCAATTTAGGGGTGGAACCTCTTACAGTATTCTGTAGGGTCTACAGGACTAAGAGCAGGAGCCTTTTCAAAATGAATGAAGGAGTCATCAGGCTTTTTAGAGGATTTTTGGTGAAGTTAAGGTTTTGATCAAGACCAATATGCAGACTTTTCTGGGATATTGGTGCATGTTTTAGAGGCCAATTGTGGTGTCTCCTATTGTGGGAAGGAGATTGATTTGGGCTCCAGACAACTAGAAAAACTTAAGAAAAGCCTAAGAGCAGAGGGGTTAACTGTTTAGACTTGGAGACATCCGGAAACCTAGACTTGAGGCTTTGCAGGAAGGCAGCCCTGGTATTAAGAAATCCCTGATTGGTAAGATTTCAGGTTTTCCCACCAAACAAAACATTTCAAAAGTCCTAAAACTTAATTGGTCAAAAATGGGAACAACTTAGAGTTTGTTCTGCTCCCAGTAGACTGATTGCCTGGGTACTCCCTGAATGTGGGCTAATTAAGAAGAGGTACCATGGTGACTAAGCACCTTTGGGAAGAAGGGAAGGGTGGGGAGCAGAGAGAGAGAGGACCCCTAATTTTGAACAACACTTATTTCTGGGCTTTTTCTAAGCTCTTCTGTGAGGACAGTTCCTTCTTCACCGTGAGTAGAGAGACGGCAGCAACTTTCCCTGGCCCCTGTGCATGGCGCAGCACTAGCAAGACAGGAGGTAGCCTCGGTGAAGCCCTAGAGAAAATTAGAAGGGGCAGCGAAGCCCCTCCATAGAGGTGAGTGTCTTCCTAAGGGGTCTCCTCTGTGAAGGAGAGGGTAAGAGCGGTTTAGGGTGGGACGTTCTGGGCCTACCTATATTCTAGATCTTGAAGTGTGGGCTAGGGGAGCAGCAGAGTGTAATAGGCTCATCTCCAGATCCTTCCTGCCTAGCAGAGAGCACTTCCAGCTCCTCTCAGACCCAATGCTAGACATAGACACAGCTTCCTGATAGTGGGGGTCCTTCTCGCTCATGATTCCTCATCTTAAGCTGGTTATGCAGAAGTTGTGGAAAAGCAGACCACTGAGCTTTCCCATCAGTCCTGCCCCTGAAGCTTTGTTAACTATTAGTAAAACAGTGACAGAGACAGGGAGGGGGTTACCTAAGGAAGGGAAGGGAGGGAGGGAAAATGGTAACGTGAGGGAGGAAGGAAAATCAACTGGAGTAGGATTGAGGGAATGTGGCCCAACCTGCCCTGGCCAGAACAGGATTAATCATATATATACATCTTATACATAAATATATGACATGTATATCTTATATATTTAAATATCTCATAAATAAAATATATGTGATATATATTTTATATATCTTATGTAAGATAAGATAAATAATATAATAAATAATATAAAGTATGATAGTTAGCTGGGTGGGTGAAGAAATCTGACAGACCTGTGTTCAGATCTTGACTCACACAGCCATTAGTTGGGTTCCCTTGTGATGAATTAATATATAATTTAATATATAATATATATCTATGATATATATTATATATCTATCTACATAAAAGTTATATATAATATATAACTACTTAATTTATGTATGTAAATTTTATGTGCCAGCCTCAGAATACAACAGTGAAGATATGTCCTAGCCCTTATGAAGTTTATATTCTAATGTCATAGATAAATAATAAATAAACTTCCTCTTCCTCTTCCTTGCTTAATTTTTTTCCCCGTGGCACAATTAATAAACTAGGCTATTACATATTTTTCTTATGTGTCTTGTGTGTGGTCTAGCCCCCACCTCTTCCTTGAATATAAGCTCCACAGGGCATGGAATTTTCTTTGTTCTATTCATGACTACATTTGTTTATTGTTAAATGAAGGAATTAAGTAAATAATTAGACATACAAGGTAAGGACAACAGCTGTTATGAAAAAAACAGAAGTCCAATAATGAGTGTGTCTTTCTGTTTTGGGCAGAGTGATTGGAAAGAGTCTTTGGAAAGGGTGACATTTGAATAACGGGATGAAGCGACAGGCTGAGAGCCAGGCATCCTTAACAGCTGGCAGTCCCAGATCTATTCCTTATCTGTGCCAGGTGCCATCTTTCCTTCCTCCTGCAACTTTGGAAGGAAAATGGAATTAGAGAAGAATGGATCTGCTCTGGGAAATTATCCCAAGCTCCAGAGTTCTCATTTAGAGATCTTGCTGCTCTGTAAAATGGAGATTTTAAAATCTGGAATAGCAGGGATATTGGTCTTACACACTCTGCCTCCGTTCTGCTGGCCCTAAGGTGGATTCATGCATTATCATTGCAGATGAGAGCTGGGGTTTAAAGTTCCATCCTTTGAACATCATATAAATCTGTGCCAGATGCCTTTATGTCATCTGGCACAGGTAACCTCAGAGAAATTAAGACAACTCCAAGACCGGAGGGACCTGATTGATTCACCTTCAAAACTGGCCTATTTAAAAGGTCTTAGCCTCTGCCCGCTGAGAGAAGCTACATCTAGTAGAGGAAAAGACAAGGAAGGTATTTCACCACTAATAGAAAAAGATGTCTTCACCTACTCCAGGGGGCTGGTTACACAGGGAAGTGAGAGCCTCACATGTAGACTTGGGGTGACAACATGTCCCTCAAGCTATGTGCCGAGCACAGTGGCAGGAACACATCACCTGATTCTCAGGTTGGAAATAGTTTCTTATCCTAATCTTTCTTTCTTCTCTCTTGAAAGAAGGACCATGTGGAGCAATGCCACCTCTCTTTTAATCTCTGGGCTTCAGACGAAGCATAATTAAGGACTAAATGATGGATAACCACTCTAGTGCCACTGAATTCCACCTTCTAGACTTCCCTGGGTCCCAAGAATTACACCACATTCCTTTTGCTATATTCTTTTTCTTCTACTTGGTGACATTAATGGGAAACACAGTCATTATCGTGATTGTTTGTGTGGATAAATGTCTGCAGTTCCCCATGTATTTCTTCCTTGGCCACCTCTCTGCCCTAGAGATCCTGATCACAACCATAATTGTCCCCATGATGCTTTGGGGATTGCTGCTCCCTGGGATGCAGACAGTGTCTTTGTCTGCATGTATTGCTCAACTTTTCCTGTACCTCGCTGTGGGGACCACTGAGTTTGCATTACTTGGAGTGATGGCTGTGGACCGTTATGTGGCTGTGTGTAGCCCTTTGAGGTACAACATCATTATGAACAGCAGTACCTGTATTTGGGTGGTAATTGCGTCATGGGTGTTTGGATTTCTTTCTGAAATCTGGCTGGTCTATGCCACATTTCAGTTTACCTTCTGCAAATCAAATTCCTTAGACCATTTTTACTGTGACCGAGGGCAGTTGCTCAAGCTGTCCTGTGACAACACTCTTTTCGCAGAGTTCATCCTTTTCTTAATGGCTGTTGTTATTCTCATTGGTTCTTTGATCCCTACAATTGTCTCCTACACCTGCATCATCTCCACCATCCTCAAGATCCTGTCAGTGTCTGGCAGGAGGAAAGCCTTCTCCACTTGTGCCTCCCACTTCATCTTCGTTGTGATCAGCTACGGCAGCTGCTTGTTTCTCTACATGAAACCCAAGCAAACGCAGGGAGCTGAGTACAATATGATAATTTCCCTGTTGGTTTCTGTGTTAACCCCCTTCCTGAGCCTTTTCATCTTTACTCTCCGAAATGACAAAGTCAAAGAGGTCCTCCAAGATGGAGCGAAATGCTGCTGTCAACTCCTCAAAGATTAGCTGTTCTCAAAGTCAGTGTTAGGTAGTGCAAGCCTCACTGTCAATTATTAAGTCACCTAGAGAACTCTAACTCCTCTCTTCTCTTATCATCATTACAAAAGTCAAAGAGTGTGTACAATTCCCAGTCACATCATGGAAGTAGATTAGGCTGGTAAAAATTAAATTCATTCTCTGCTCAGGAGAATCTCATAGCCTTAGTTCCTGCCTGTTTCTTGTGATTTGGGAGAGACTAGTGAAAGGAAATGCATATATTTTTTTAAGAGTTCTATTAGTCCAATTAACTTCCTTATAGCCCACCTCTGAAAATGTGTTTTCTGGGGAAGGGAGGACTTGAGGAGGGAGGTGGACTGAGAGAGGTGTCCTAATCAGAGTACAAAGGTAGAAATGCTCACTTTGACCCTTCATCAACTGTTGCTAAGTCCTTCCCTCTATTTTTGTGCATTTTTTTGACAAGATGACCATATATATTTTAGATATCCTAAGGCTCTTTTTCTCTGCCCCACTGATACTGCAAAGTAAGTGTAACATGTTTACTTTACACTGTTACTTCAAAGTAAGTGTAACATGTTTATGTTTTGTCACAGAATTAGTCTAGAATGGTGATATGAGGATTGGAATGCTTCTCATTCAGCAAATCTTTGTGGTGTAAAGAAGATAAAAATATTTGAGGATAAAAATGGGGGGAAAGTTATTTTTGTTAAGCTTCAGCATATTTCTTTCACTGCCCATCTTTGTGATGGGCATAGGGACGGGGGCAAATAAGAACTAAATGACTAATTCTAGAGAGCATCCTGTATTTTATAGTGGTTTAAAACAACTATGTCTGTTCAGACTGTATCCGGATATAGACTTCAAACTTTATAATGTCTTTTGATTCTCCATCTCTCAAATCCAACAGTCTCAATACCATCATGTATATCTTCTCTGTGGGCAGAATTTAAAAAAAAATAAGAGGCTATCTTTTTGACTCCCAGATTTCTAGCAATTCCAGGGATTGTCTGTTTGGTAATCTAACTGTTGGAATTTCACATAATATTGGAAGAAGGGCTTATAAGGAAGAAGTTTACCTAAACAACAACAATCAGCAGATCCTGCCAGCCCTAAAGTAAGTGAGAAAATTGAGCTGTTCAGCAGTGGTATGATGAGGTTACTGAGAATTTTAAAGAGTCCTGTGTGAGGATGCCTTGTTGTCTTGTCTTGTGAGGAGCCACAACCATCATGTATGATTGGGTAGACTGCATTGTATTAAAGCACCAGACAAGGTGGGGAATGCGCTTTAAATTCAGCCAGTCCATGCTTTGCAAACCAACCAATGGGCCCTGGTGGGACTCCATTGGCTGGAGGAAGGGGAGACTTTTGCTTAAACAAAGGTGTCCATGGTTTCCAAGCCCAGTTAATGAGGATCTGTTCTGTCCAGAAAGATTACCGTTTTTCTAATTTGTTAACCCAGAGATGTATCCTTTAACAGATTAGAAAATAGAGGCTCAGAGAATTTAAATAACTTGCCAAAGTTTACTTAGCCATTCCCTACTTCACATCCATCAGACTGGAAAAACATAAAACTCTGAGAATACTAGGTATTGATCTGAATACTGGAGAATAGATTTTTAAAAAATCAACTTCTGGTGGAAACGTAAGATATAACATCCAAAGGATTATAAATCATTCTATTATAAAGACACCTGCACATATATGTTCACTGCAGCACTGTTTACAATAGCAAAGACTTGGAACCAACCCAAATGCCCATCAGTGATAGACTGGACAGGGAAAATGTGGCACATATACACCATGGAATACTATGCAGTAATAAAAAATTATGAGTTCGTGTCCTTTGTAGGGACATGGATGAACCTGGAAACCATCATTCTCAGCAAACTGACACAAGAACAGAAAATCAAACATGTTCTCACTCATAGCCAGGTGTTGAAGAATGAGAACACATGGACACAGGGAGCAGAGCATCATACACTGAGGTCTGTTGGGGAGAGTAGGGGAGGGACAGTGGGGGGTAGGGAGTTGGGGCAGGATAACATGGGGAGTAATGCCAGATATAGGTGATGGGGATGGAGGCAGCAAACCACATTGCCATGTATGTACCTATGCAACAATCCTGCATGTTATTCACGTGTACCCCAGAACCAAAAGAGCAATAAAAAATATATATTAAAAAAACTACGCTAGAAAAAAAAAGATATAAGAGCTAAATAATCAGATAGTAGATTTCTATAATTAAGTTCTAGTATAGTCATAATTAAATAGTGATAGTCCATTTTGTGCTACTATAACAGAATATAAATAATACTAGCCTGGATTATTTATAACAAAAATAAACTTATTTGGCTTATGATTCTGGACACTGAGAATTTATTTGGCTTATGATTCAAGAGCATTAACACTGGCATCTGGCAAGGGCCTTCGTGCTGTGCCATCCTATGGTGGAAGGTGGAAGGGCAAGAGAGGGCAAGAGTGAGAGAGCAAGAGAGGGACAAATGCAATTTTATAACAGATCCACCCTCGGAATAACAAACCCACTCCTGTGAAAACAGCATTGATTCATTCATGAGGGGATATCCCTCATGACTTAATCACCTCTTAAAGGTCTTACCTCTCAACAGTGTTACAGTGGCAATAAAACTTCAACATGAGTTTTGGAGGGGACATTCATATCATAGCATTCCACCCCTGGTTCCCCAAAAGTAACATCCTTCTTACATACAAAATACATTCATCCCATCCCCATAGCTGCTAAATGTCTTAACCGATTCCAGCACCAACTCAAAAGTCCAAAGTCAAGAGTCTCATCTAAATCAGATATGGGCGAGACTCAAGGCATGATTTATCCCAAGGAAAATTTCTCTTCACCTGTATAAGCTTGTGAAATAATGTTATGTCTTTCCAAAATATAATGTAAGACAGGCATAGAATAGACATTCCCATTCCAAAAGAAAGGAATAGGCAAGAAGAAAGAGGTGACTGGTCCCAAGGAAGTATAAAACCCAACAGGGAAACCAACAGTAAGTCTTAAAGCTGTAAAATAATCTCCTTTGACTCCCTGTCCCACATCCTGGGCACCTTGGGGTTGGGGTTGAGCCCTCAAGCCTTTGCTGTGGTCGGTCCATTCAGCAGCTCTGACAGGTTAGAGTCTAGTGCCTGCAGTTCTCTCAGGCTGGCACTGCACACTGATAGCTCTGAAGTTCTCGAGTATTAGGGGCAGTTCTGCTCCCGCAGCTTCACTAGGTATCCCCTGGTGAAGACTTCCTATGGTGGCTCTGTTCCTGCAGCAAGTTTCTGCCCGAGCCCACAGGCTTCCCATGGCATCCTTTGAAATCCAGGTGGAGGAAGTCATGCCTTCATAGCTCTTGCATTGTGCAACCCTATAGAATTAACACCAAATGGATGCCACCGAAGTCTACCAATTGTACCTTCCTTCCAGAGTGTTGGGTCAAGCCACACCTGGGGTTACTTGAACCACATGAGGAGCAGCCAAAGAACACTGTCCTGGAATGCAGGAAGCAGAAACTCCAGGTACCTCTGGGCAGCAAGCCTATGAAGGGCACCCTGTGCCTATTACCCAAAGCCATTCTGCCCTCCTGTATCTCTGGGCCTGTGATGGAATGAGCAGCCTCAAATGTCTCTGAAATGTCCATTGTCTTGATGAGCCCTTCTGTTTATACTAGTCTCATTAGCAAATGGTCACTTGGTCACACCCTTGGTCTGTTCTCTTAAACACACTTTGTCATTCTTCATGTGGGCAGGCTGAACATTTTCAAAATCTTTCCATTCTGCTTTTTTTTTTTAAGTTATAGATTCCATCTTTATTTCTTTTCTCTTACATTTTACTGTATATGGTTAAAAGTAGCCATGCAGATCCTTCCATATTTTGCTTAGAAATTTCTCCCACCAGATAGTCTCATTCATCACTCTTAAATTCTGCCTTCCATAAAGCCTATGGGCATGGACACTGATAATAGTTTTAATCTATGTCCCTGCCCAAACCTTATGTCGAATTGCAACCCCCAATATTATAGGTGGGGCCTGGTGGGAAGTGGTTGAATCATAGGGGCAAATTTCTCATGAATGATTTAGCACCATTCCCCTTGGTACTGTCCTTGCGATAGATCATGAGCTAGTTCTCATGAGACCGGGCCATTTAAAAGTGTGTAGCCCCTCCTCCCTCTCTCTTGCTCCTGCTCCTGCCGTTGGAAGATGTCTGCTTCTCTTTTGCCTTCAACCATGATTGGAAGCTTCTAGAGGCCTTCCGAAAAGCAGAGGCCACTGTACTTCTTGTAAAGCCTGCAGAATTGAGAGCCAATTAAACCTCTTTTTTTGATAAATGTCCCAGTCTCAGGTATTTCTTTATAGCAATGTGAGAACAGACTAACGCAGGCACAATTCACTTAAGTTCCTTGCCACTTCATATAAAACGATGGCTTTTATAAAAAGGATGGACATTCCTCTTTCTGACTCAGCTTTCATTAAAATGGCCATGATTTCATATTTCTACCAGTATTTTGATCACAGTAATCTCTTAAAAGTTTCCGATTTTTCTACATTTCTTCTTTTCTTCTGAGATCTTATTAGAATTTCCCTTAATGTTCAATTTATGGCAGTCTAGGATTTTTCTAGCCTGCTCTTCCAGATTCTTCCAACTTCTGCTCATTACCCAGCTAAAAGCCACTTCCACATTTTCAGTTGTTATAGCAAAAGCCCCACTCTTAGTGCACATTTTCTATCTCAGTCTGTTTTTGGTTTTTAGAATAGCACAGGCTAAGTAATTTGTAAAGAAAAGAAGTTTATTTGGCTCATGATTTTGGAGGCTGAGAAGTGCAAAGTCATGGTGCTGGCATTGGCAAGGGCCTTTATGCTGTGTCATTCCACGGTGGAAGGCAGAAATGCAAGAAGGAGAGAGAGCAAGAGAGGCTGAACTCTCTTGCCCTGTCATGAATTTATTCACTCTCATGAAAATGAATCCACTCTTCCAATAGTGACATTAATTCATTCCTGAGAGCATAACCTTCATAACCTAATTACTTCTTAAAAGTTCCACCTCTCAACACTGTCACAATGGCAGTCAAATTTCTTTCTCTTATTTTTTTGAGACAGAGTTTTGCTCTTGTTGCCCAGACTGGAGTGCAATGGCGCAATCTCGGCTCACCACAACCTCTGCCTCCTAGGTTGAAGCAATTCTCTTGCCTCGGCCTCCGAGTAGCTGGGATCACAGGCATGCACCTCCATGCTGTATTTTTAATAGAGAAGGGGTTTCTCCATGTTGGTCAGGCTAGTCTCAAATTCCCAACCTCAGGTCATCTGCCTGCCTCAGCCTCCCAAAATGCTGGGATTACAGGTGTGAGCCACCACTCCTGGCCGGCAATAAAATTTCAACATGAATTTTGAAAGGGACATTCAAATCATAGCAGTAGGAAACCTAGGAAACATGTACTATGCATATACTATGGCCTATTTTTTAGTCTGTTAATTCTTTCTTCAGCTATATTGAGCCTACCAATGAGCCTATGAAATAATTCCTCATGTCCCATATCATGGTTTTATTTATAACATTTCCATTACATTCTTTCTTATAGTTTTAAGCTCTCTACCAGAAACCCTCTCTTGTTTATGCGTGTTGTCCACCTTTTCAACATCATTTAACATTTTCATTACACATAGTATTTTTGTGTTAAGCAAATATTTTCTATGACAGTCAACCCTTCATATCCATGGATTCTTCATCTTGGATTCAAACAACTGCAGATAAAAAATATTTGGGGAAAAAAGGTTAGTTGTGTATGTGCTAAACATGTGCATGCTTTTCTAAAAATCATGATTTCCTAAGCAATATAGAATAACAACTATTTACCTTGTATTAGGTATTATAAGTAATCAAAAAATGATTTAATGTATACAGGATTATGTATGTAGGTTATATGCAAATAGTATACAATTTTATATAAAGAACTCACGCATCTGTGGATTTCTTATCTGTGGGGTTCCTCTTTTGGAACCTTGGCTTGAAACCAAGCCCCCACAGATACTGAGGGATCACTGTGTGACATTTTAAATCCTTTGTTGATTTTTTGTTATATTTTAAATGAATGCTCTAGAGCTTAACATATATATCTTTTTTTTTCAGAACTAAAAAAGAACTTATATTGAGGGCAAGGGGATGCAAATAATACAAAAATCAAAAGCTTGTCTGGCATTTAACTTTTCTTTCTCTGCTCATCAAATGGGAGTTAGTTAGGTTTTATTTGTACACTTCCTGAGGGTCCTGATCTGCTTATGAAATCCTTATATGGGGGAAGCTATGGGGCAGATTCCTTAAGTGACCCTTTGGGACAGCTCTTATCAGGGCCGGGGGAATTGCTTGTTTCTGCCTACTTCTTTCCCTTCTGCTTCATGTGTACTACAAAATAGTCACTGCATGCAATGGTGAGGCCTGCAATTAGGGAAAAGAAGCTCTGGAAGCCCACTTTACAATCTCTGCACTGGTCCAGGTCCTTCATTATTTTATTCACCACCAGAGGGTCTTACTGATTTTCTAAAAATTCAGGAAACTCCTTTTCCATGAGTACTCTCAGGTCTTCCTTTGTTAAGTAGCCTTTATCCCCAGCAAATTTGTAAAATGTAAACATCATGGTTTCCATGGCATGTTCCATTTGAGATGGCATTTTGGTGTGGTCTGTTGAAGCCTTGGCCGAGGCGCGGTGGACGCTGGGCTAGCTAGGCGCAGGGCGGCAAAGCGAGCACAGTAGGCCGTGAGCCTTCCTTAGTACATGCAGCAGGTGGGGAGAAACATATGCATCTTATAAGATTGACTTCAGATTTATAATAACAATGCTAGTGAGATATAAGAGCATTACTTGTATATAGCTCTATTCTCTTGTTCCTCCTTTTGTTCTGTTATTATTGTAATACATATTTGACCTATTTAGTTACAAACTTAATAATATATTGTTATAATTGTTACTTATAATTTTAAAGGAGTTGGGAGAAGAAAAGAGAACATTTACAGATTTCTAGCATTTATAATGTTAACCTTATTTATTTTTTCTGGTTATCTTCATTTGTTTCTCAGATTCAAGTTTTCATCTGATATCATTTCATTAGTCCAAAACAGTTCTGCTCCTACCTATCTCTTTTGTGCTATTTTTGGTAAATATATTACATTTCTTTATGTGTTTCATTCACAAACACAGTATGTACTTATTGTTTTATAGAACTTTTTAAAAACTAGTTAAAAGAAGAAAAGAGAATAAACATGCACTTATACTTTCTTTTATAATTACTATATATTCTTTGTAATTATTTACCATAAAAAACTTACTTTTGTCAATGCTTTTAATTTTATTTATGTGGATTCTAAATACTGTCTGGTGTCGCTTGCTTTCAGTCTGCAGAACTTCCTTTAGTATTTCTTGTAAGTT
Organism: Plecturocebus donacophilus; assembly: GCA_004027715.1. NCBI lineage: Eukaryota > Metazoa > Chordata > Mammalia > Primates > Pitheciidae > Plecturocebus > Plecturocebus donacophilus. The sequence continues at coordinate 51,988 of PVKP010002174.1, forward strand.
TGGTCTGCTAGCAACACATTCTCTCATTTAGTTTATCTCAGAATTTCTGTCTTCTGCCTCAGTTTTTGAAAGATAATTTTGCTGGCTATAGCATTTGTGGTTGACCTTGATTTTCTTTCACCACTTGGAATATGTCATCCTCATCCCTTCTGGTCTCAGTTGTTTCTGATGAGAAGTCAGCTGTTGATCTTATCGAGATTCCATTAAATGTGGGAAGTCACTTTTCTCTTGCTGCTTTGAAGATTTTTTCTCCTTGTTTCTCGTGATTTTATTATTATGTGCCTATTGTAGATCTCTTTGTGTTTATTCTACTAGAAGTTTATTGACCTTTGTGGGTGAATAGATTAATGTTTTTCATTGAATTTGATACATTTTCAACCATGATATCTTCAAATATTTTTGATGTTCTGTATCTCTCCTATTCTTCTGGTACTTCCATTACATGTATATTGGTACACTTAATGGTATCCCATATTTCTCTGACACTTTTTCATTTTTATATATTTCTTCTTTTTCTTGGATCCTTGGATCACATAATTTCTATTGACCTGTCTTAAAGTTTACTGATTATTTCTTCTATCAGTTACAAGATACAGTCGTGCTTCTCTGGTAAATTTTTTCATTTTACTTATTGTACTTTATTAAAACTCTAGAATTTCCATTTGGGCCTTTTTATAATTTTGATATTTTTGTTGATATTCTCTACTCAGAGAAACATTGTCATCATAACTCTTCTTTACTTTTTAAGTAAAATTGTTTCCTTTAATTCTCTGAACATATTTATAATGTCTACTTTGAATTTAAATGTTAAGTATGCCATCTGGTCCCTCTCACGTACAGTTTCTATTGTTGGCTTTTCCTCCTGTGTATGAGTCACACTTTCCTGTTTCTTTGCATATCTTGTAATTTTTTGTTGAAAACTACACAGTTTAGATATTATATTGTATCACTATGGATACTGTTATCTCACTTCCAGGGGATTATCATTGTAATTTGATTGTCAAATTGTTTAGTGTCCTGGCTGGGCTATTTTAGTGGAGTCTATAGTCATGCACCACGTAACAATGTATCATTCAGTGATGGACTGCATATAATATGGTGGTTCTATAAGATTATAATGGAGCTGAACAACTCCTAATGACACTGTAGCAGTTGTAACATCATAGCACATCACATTTCTCATGTGTTTGTGATGATGCTGGTATAAATAAATATGCCATGCTGCAGTTGTATAAAAGTATAGCACATTGAATTAGAAGTATAGCATAGTACCTAATACTTGATAATAATAATAATTTTACTAATTTATGTATTTACTATACCACGCTTTTTTATCATTATTTTAGAGTGTACTCATTCTATTTACAAAAAAAGGGTGTTAACTATAAAACAGTCTCAGACAGATTCTTCAAGAGGTTATGCCAGAAGAAGCGATTGTTATTATAGGAAATGACAGTTCTATGCTTTTTATTGCCATTGAATACTTTCCACTGGGACAAGATGTGGAGATGGAAGACAATGACACTGATTATCTTGACCCATTGTAGGCCTAGGCTAATGTGTGTGTTTGTGTCTTTGTTTTTCTTTTTTAAGTTTAAAAGGAAAAAATAAAAATAGAAAAAAAGCTTATAAAATAAGGATCTAAAGAAAGAAAATATTTTTGTACAGCTGTAAAATATGTTTGTGTTTTAAGCTAAGTGTTATAAAAGAGTCCAAAAGTTAAAAAAAAAGTTACAGTATGCCAAGGTTTTGCCCTAGGTCAACACATTTACCTATCATTTCTCACTGAAGCACCCAAAACAACTTCTAGTCCTGCACACTCTATTTATGGTAAGTGTACTTTTTAAAATCTTTTATATTATATTATTACTGTACCTTTTCTATGGTGAGAAACAGAAATGTTTGCCACTGTGTGTCACAGTTGCCTAGAGTATTCAGTATAGTACCATGCTGTACAGGTTCATAAACTAAGAGCACTAGGCTATACCATATAGCTTAGGTGTACAGTAGGCTATACCATCTAGTTTTGTTGAAGTACACTTTATGATTTTCATACACTGACAAAATCTCTAAACAATGCATTTCTCAGAATGTATTCCTGCCATTAAGTAAGGCATGACTATTTCCTGGCTGTGTGTACTCTCCAGTGTTGCTCTCAGAGGATGCAGTCTTAGGCCTGTATGCAGACCCTGAAGTAATAGTGATTTTAACAGGGGTACTTTGACTGTCACACTGATCACACACAGCTGTTAGGCTCCACTAATTGCCAGTTGATGATTGTATTATTTTTGATAATGCCCTGGGTTGTAAATTGTTTCATAGGCTGATACAATTAAGTTTGGATTCCTTTATAGCAGTTGTTTTGAGGTCAGATTTCTTAGCTGTCTCTTTCTTAGGCTCTCCCAATTATTCTATCTGGCCTGTAATTTATTTCTTACCTCTCATGAATGTATCAGCCTTCTTCTTTGCCTTCCACTAAAACCTTCATTGTTTGTGAGAGTTTCTTTGGATTGAACTTTCCTACTCTCTGTTTCAAATAAAGTGAGTTCTTTCAGAGCCTTCTGTTTTATGGCCTGACTCTTCCCATGAGCAAAATATCTGAGTCATAGCTCTGGAGCTTGGGGTGAGGACAGTGGTGCAGTTCTCACTAAGTGACAACTCTGCTTTAGTTTCAGGGGGGTAGGCAGGGGTAGCAGCTTTGAACTTCCTGGCTTGCCTTTCCAGGTATACATCTTCTACTCTATGAGTGAGGACTGGGATCCTAGCATGCTCAATGTGCTGCTCTCAAGCCAGATCCCCTGCTCTGTGAGTGAGGACTGGGTATGCAGGAAGTCTCTGACCTCCTGTCTTTCCTCTCCTGGAAATTAGCTCCTTCAGTGTGTAGATGGAAAAGAGAGGGATGAGCAATGCTTGGCCACCTCCCCCTTCCGGGAAGATGCCACAGCCCTTCACTGGGAGCTGGTAGTAAAGAAGCCCAGTGCTCTTGGCTGCACATTCCTGGAGTGGATTTTCTATCATAATGAGCTGGGAGGTGGGAGGAAGTAGTGGGTTGTGGTTCAAATATCATAGACTCTCACTCTTCTTACCAAGTTTTGATAGATCTTCTTAAATAAATGTTTTCTTTGTTTGCAGTATGCTCTTAGTACAATTTCCAGTGCTTTTTTTAAATGCTTGTTTTCACTAATCATCCTTGTTTAACTGGCCTGGCAATCTGCAGAGCTCATTGTCAATCATAGTTGTGTTAAAGCTGCTCACCGATAGTTCCAATGTCTGGATCAGCTCTGCATTGAGTTCCGTTGTTTTTTTTTCTCTTGAAAATGGATTGTTTTTCAACTGTTCTACATATAATGTACAGCCTTTAAAAAAAAAAGGTATGAGACAAGGAAACAATCCATTCTCAAGAGAAAAAAAACAATGGAACTCAATGCAGGGCTGATCTAGACATGGTAACTATCGGGGTGAGCAGCTTTACAGCCACTGTGATTGATGGGGAAGCTCTGCAGATAAAAAAATCTGGCCAGGTAAACAAGGATAATTGGTGAAAACAATTATTTTTAAAAAGCACTTAAAGTCTGGAAATGAGCAAACCTCTTCTTTGGTTGAGCTTGAAGTTTGAGGAGTTCAGTTAATCTGGTTGGGAAGTTGAGCTGTTTGGTTGTCTTTAGCGAACCGTACGCTACACATTCCTTTAGTCATGCCTTACTGTTGTCTTGGGCGCAGGGTTTTTAGATTGGGTTTAACATAGAAATAATAACCAGTGGAATACTTTACATTTGTGAGATAGTTTAAAACCTTCACACTGTTATCATAGTTGTTTTTTATGTTGCTCTCTTGGCCTAACCAGATAGATATTTGTATGAGGGATAATCCTTCATCTTTTGGTCATTATTTCCAGTATGCTGGGACCATGTGGTCTTGGCCAAACAATTTGTTTGCAACTTTTTCTCCTGAATTTATTTATTATTGTTCTGAAGGCCATGAACCTGCATGGTTCAAAACTGTTTTGAACAGTTTTCCACAAAATCACCCATATGTACATTTACTCTTTTCCCCTAGATTTACTAGCAATTTCTTTTATATGGTTAGCACTAAATACCATTCTTAGAGAAATGACCAGATTTTAAATTTGTTTTCTATTCTTCACTATTACCTAAAGACTTGGGCACTCTTTTCCAGAATTAAGATAGAGGGGATAAAAATTTTTTCTTTAACTTGTGTTTTTGCCTCCTATTCACTTTTTGAGAATGGGATATTAGCAACAGTGCTGAGTACAACAAAACATTCTGATTTAATGAGAATTAACCAGGGATATAACCCTATACCTGCAGACACATAATTTATCTATAGCTTTGACTATAGATAAACTGATGTTGGGATCTTCTGTCTAGTTACTTAAGCCAACTCCATTTGTATACTAGGCTTTTCTCTCCCTAAATATCAAAAAGATCTGTCTTCTCTTAGGTGACTTTTTAGAACTTGTCATGGAATTGGGAGCTGTTGATGCTTCTGCAACCACCCCCCACTCATTCTCTAACACCCACCCCACAAACTACTGTGAGAGTTGTCTTCTAAAAATGCTTACAACCTCCCCTTCAGGGAATCACAGTAGGCTGAACAGAAACCATCTCATGCAAATTTATACTCTAACCCTTCCCCAAAAAAGCCCACAGCCTGAGACAGATTGCCTGACAGAGAGATATAAAAAGCCATTCCATTGGTTTCGTCACAAGATCACCTCTATGGGTGTCCCATGGGACGTGGCTAAAACCATATCCCAGGTTAGCTCTCTGCCCTTGCCTTCTCCTGCTTGCCTTCCTCTCTTTTCCCAGAGAGCATCTCCACCGTATGTCACCTCCAGAGGAATCCCTGTCTCAGGCTCTGCTCCGAGGGAGCCCGATCCAAGTCCACTGGAAGTGGTTCTAAAAGCAGACAATCTGGAAGTGGGTCACTTGCTGACAATGTCAGAGAAACTGCATCACTGGAGGTACTGACCCCAGAACAGTGAGATGATGGAGTAAATGGAATTGTTAAGATTTTCCCTGCTTTTGCACCAGTATTTGAAAGGGTCAAGGAAAATAGTAACTATAAGGACTGTGGAATTTAGTAGATGTTTGCTAAGTGCCCCAACGATAATGAGGAGAGAAAATGACAGGCTAGGCTCTACTTAAAAGTATGAGAGTCAGAGGGCTTCTTTGGCAGCAATTAAAGAAATGCTCCCTGAGGTCAAAGGGCTGACAAAGTGAAGACTCAGAATTGAACTTTAAAAGTAACAGAATTTCAAAGAAGATTCATTCAGTCTAACCAAGTCTCCTATAGCAAAGACCAGTCCATGATAGGGAATGAGTGGGACTCTTAGTCTTGGTGTAAAGATTTCTGGATAAATGCAGTTGAGAACTTTGAACACCCAGATTCCTCTCAACTCCCTTGGACTGCAGAAATATCTTATTCCCTTATTGGAAGATATGGCCCCCTCTCTTACTTTAGGAATCTACAAAGAGTTCAAATAAAGTCGGTGCTTTGCTAGACGATGCTTGTCTTCCTCAGAATCTGCTCCCTTCTCTTCTCCTTCTACCAGCTTCTTATATAAGGTTAAATATCGACATAAGCTGAGGAAGAGCCAAGGCTGCTCACAGAAAAGAGATTTTGTACCCCAGAGCTCCTGCAAGAATGGGCTAAATGCACTAGCAGGTACTAGGAGGGATGCCTGTGGGTGGATCCAGAGGGCAGTGGATCCAGGGGGTGATTGGAAGATAAAGCTGGATAAGGAAGAGTTTGTTAACATGAAGCCACTCTGCCATCATGCAGGATTTAATACTCTGCCAAGGAGCCTGGAAAATGAGTCTAATATATGCTATTTGCTGACTCATGGAAGCTTGGAAAAAGTAACATCCTTCATTAAATTAAGCGGAGATGCCAAAAATTGCCTTGGAAGACAATGAAGGAAGGGATCAAAAGGCTTAGAAGAGTGGAAATGCTATAATGAGTCTACTATATAAGACGGAAAAGCCTGCCAGCTGATCATGTTCCCAAGGAGACCCAGAGGACACTCTGCCTGGCAAGGTGATTAAAAAGAATGTACTATAAAAGAAAGTATTAGCTGCAGTGGATTATGTTAGGAGCTGCTGTTACAGAACTGAGTTCCCTAGTAGCAAGAGTAGAAAAGGGACACGGATAACTGGAAAAGCAAAGGCCAGGTGGCAGCACTTAACTGTCAGATGCAAAGTGTGTAGACTTACCCTACTGAGCAGAAAGGCTGAACTGGTAGACAGGAGCAGGCTGAATTGTGTGGCTCTCTGGAGATGGCTTACAGAACATCGTGTTCTTGAGGCAGGCTGTGCGGGCAGCCAACAAGAGCTCTGCTGAATATACATAACTGAGAGATCAAGAATGTAGAAGAAAAAGGATAAGGAGAGTCACCCCACTGGAAAGTCAGGATCTTTGCCCAGTCTCCAGATTTGAGCCAGTCCTCAGACCCAGGATCTATCAAATGAAAAGGAACCTGAGGCACCAGAGGTAGGGTCTTGTGACACCATGACAAGTGTGTCCAGTAGCGGTTCCCTGAGTTTTCCCCTACAACCATCTACGTAAGTCATCATCACTGGAGAAAGGGGGATATTCAGATATGTCGAGGGCTGTGGGATATAGTAGTATGTAAGTTAAAACTGATTCCCAGAGATCCAAAGCAACATGAATGGGCCCCTTATTAGAGAAACCTAAAGGAGTCAGGTAATGAATGAAGTGCTGATCCAGATATATCTCACAGTTGTTCCCTCTTTTTTTTTTTTGAGATGAAGTCTCACTCTGTTGTCCATGCTAGAGTTCAATGGCATGATCTTGGCTCGCTGCAACCTCTACCTTCTGGGTTCGAGTGATTCTCCTGCCTCAGCCTCCCAAGTAGCTGGGATTATAGGCACCTGCCACCATGCCAGGCTAATTTTTGTATTTCTAGTAGAGATGAGGTTTCACCATATTGGCCAGGCTGGTCTTAAACTCCTGACCTCAGGTGATCTGTTCACCTCGGCCTCTCAAAGTGCAGAGATTACAGGCATGAGCCACTGCGCCTGGCCTTGTTCCTTCATTTTTTAACATCTTTTCTTCTCCATTTTTCCCCTTTTACTTTTCTCTTTTCCCCTTCACTTCCACCCTCTATTCTCCCTCTCCTTCTTCCTATCTCTCTCTCTCTCACACACACACACACACACATGCACACACCCACATACACACACACACATACACACAGACGCACATACACACTCATGTACATACACACTCACATACACACACACACTCGTGCGCGCGCACACACATATGCATGCACACACACACATGCACATGCACTCACATACACACACTCTGAATGAATACTCATTCTGCATCAGGCCTTATGCTAGGCACTGAGAACTCAGAGGTGAAATCCAGCTCATCCAACCAAGAGCTCAGTCCAGTGGGGGAGAGGGATGAGTTAGTGAACAGCACATGGTCACAAGCACTCCACGGAGGAGTGTGCAGGGGAGTGTGGCAGCACAGAGGAGCAGCCAACTGGGCCTGGATGGGGAAATAAGCAACTTAGATATCTACTCACAAGTCTCTCCATCTTCCCCATCTCTCCCGTGTCCCACTCAAATTTATAGCAACACATCATACATTTATTTTAGCTCAATGGAAAAAATTATAAATACAATCCATATAAATAAGATACTGGCCAATTTACATCATTAGACAAGTCAATCTTTCTAATTTTTTTTCATCTTTAACTTCTTCTAACATCTTACTTCTGCACGCTGAATTCTTTCAAAGTGTTTACTTGTATATTTCATCTCATAGCACCGCATGTTCTATGCATATAGTTTATACTCTCCCTCTCTCACACCCAGCATTCTAGAAGCATTACTCACCATAACACCACCTTTCTTTCTTGAAAGGCCCGGAAATCACTCCTGCAACATTTTTGATCTGGGCCTCTTTTCTCTTAACATGGTCTGGGTCTGGAGCTTTCTGCAAAGCAGCAGATCTTGGCACACAGAGGGGAACAGAGAGGCAGTCGACAGGTTTGGTCAGGCAGCTGTCCCCTGCACTGTGGCCCTGGCCTCACCCCGGGTTTCTGCTTCCATCATGTGTGGCCTGCTCTCAGAAGGACTGGGTCATCTTACTTTGAGTTTGTAGTCTTGCTTACAGATTAATGAACAGACTCCTTCCCCTTTCAACATTCATTTATCTATGTTTCCTTTCTTTCATACTTAGTTACATTTTGATCCCTAGGTAATTCTTTTTAGGATTTGACTGTGCATCTTTCTCTATTTCCATTGGTTCCCTGAGCAACCTAGCCAACTTGCAGTCTTTTTCCTGTTAATGTGCCTATGAAACATACATATATGTATTAATACATACATATTATTTCCCTTGCACCTTTTCTGATTACATATATAATATATATGTATGTATATATGATTACATATATAATATATTGTATGTATAATATATAAAATACACATATGTATTATATATAACATATTATACATATATGTATTATATATAATATATATTATATGCATTTTGTATAATATATGTTATATATAATATGCTATAGAAATATATATGGATCCTATGTATACATCATAGGAAAAGGTGCAAGGGAAAGAACACATAAATGCGTCCCTGCACCTTTTCCCCCTAGCCTACCTTCTGTTTGTCATTCAGCAGACCCAGGCTCAATTCCCAGCATGGACATGACTAACCATGTGAATTTGGATGATGATTTATTGTCCAGATTCAAAGAAAAAAGAAATCCAAAGATCAAAGAAAAGTGCAGATGATCTCAGATGGCTCTTCTACCTCTGAAGCTTATGGCCTAATGTGTGCCTGTCCCTTTAAATAGTGTATGTTTTATGTTTGTCAGCTCCTAAGAAGTGGTCCCTCTCATACTCAGGGGTGGATACCTGACTTAAACCCACACGACTCACAACAGGTAGAGCTGAGACTTCAGCCTAAGTCTGCCTGTAAATCCTGTGTTTTTCCACTAATTGTTTTCCAATGACGAGATGAAATTCAGGGGAAAGAATCTGGGCCTCTGGGAAAGCTATGCTAAAGCTACTCTTCTGCACTTAGAGCCTCTCCAGAGTAGTTTTCTGCTCAAATTTTAAAGTGTTCTGGGAGGCTTCAGAAAAGTAGCTCATCTGTGAGAAAGAAATTAAATAACCTGGCAGAAGCTGGTTACCTTCTGGAAAATCCTGAGGGAGGAGTTCCTGCTTGTAAGATTGCTTTCAGAATGTTCTCATGGTTGGCTCCCCATCAGTGGGTCTTCTATGAAATGCCTATTTAACATGACTAGAAATGCATGCCAAGAGATTAACCTTAAGGGAGGCTAAGTCCCAGCTGAAAGCGGGTGTAAGACACAGGGGACCCAGCATTTTCTGCCTGGTAATATTTTTCTTTTAAATCCAAAATAAAATATCCCCCCCAGGGCATCCACCCTACTTTTGCTCCCATCTAATTAGAAAGATTGACTTGTCTAATGATATAAATTGGCCAGTATCGTATTTATATGGATTATATTTATACTTTTTTCCCTTGAGCTAAAATAAATGTATGATGTGTTGACATAAATTTGAGTGGGAAACGGGAGAGAGGCGGAAGATGGAGAGACTTGTGTAAAGGTATCAAGATAACTGAAGACCATTCAGTGTGTGGAGGGACGGAGACGGATGGATGGAGACTTGGGGACTGAGTAAGGACCGGATATTAGAGGGATGATTCAGCTTAGAGCCGAACCAGAGACCACTTGAGGTGGTGAAAGGAAGGTTCACGAAGGCAGGGCTGGGGAACAAGGCAGAGACAGGGGGCTGGTGGAGTTAGGGAGAGTTCATGGATGCAAATTTGGGGGGACGCTAGCTCAGCTGGCTGACCCTGGGGCAGAAAAGCTGGGGTCCAGTAGGGAAGGATGGGAGAGTCTCTAAATACCACAGAAAGCAAAGCTTCTTAGGAGTGAAACTTAGCTTTTAGCCATACTATTAACATTACTGACAACATACCTCCAGCCCTCGTGATGAAGACATTGTATACATTATTGCTTTTTTAAAAAAATTTGGCCAGGCATGGTGGCTCATGCCTCTGATCCCAACACTTTGAAATGCCGAGGCGGCTGGATCACGAGGTCAGGAGATCAAGACCATCTGGCTAACATGGTGAAACCCTGTCTCTACTAAAAAGACAAAAAATTAGCTGGGCATGGTGGCATACGCCTGTAGTCCCAGCTACTTTTGGAGGCTGAGGCAGAATCACTTGAACACAGGAGGAGGAGGTTGCAGTGAGCTGAGATCGCACCACTGCACTCCAGCCTGGGTGACAAGAGCAAGACTCCACCTCAAAAGAAAAGAAAATGTATTAAATTTAGGAGGCAATTTTGTGAAATGCATAGATTGCATAGTAGTCAGGGGTTTAGGGTGTCCATCACCCAAGTAATGTTTATTGTGCCCATTAAGTAATTTCCCGTTATCCACCGTTCTTTTGCTCCCCTCTTTTCTGAGATTTCATTGCCTATTATTCCACACTCCATGTCCTGTGAGCACATTATTTAGCTCCCAGTTATAAATGAGAACGTGCAGTATTTGTCTCTTTGTGTCTCAGTTGTTTCACTTCAGATAATGACCTCCAGTTTCATCCATTGCATACATTATTTCTAATACAATATCCTTGCTAAGAAAAGGTTATTATCTCCATTTTACAGGTTCGGAGTGTGGGGGCCATAGAGGTTAAGAAACACCTTGACAGTGACAGAAGTTGTATTTCAACTTGGTTCTGGCTGATGCCAAAGAGCTACCCCGAGGTTTCCCAGCCATTGTTGAGATGCTCACAAATCACCACCCACCCGTTGGCTAAATAACACTGGCTACGTTCAAGCGTATGCAGCTGATGCTTTTGCAAAGAAAATACCCACCCATTGAAAAGTATTGCAGATTTTGCAATTTTGTACTGCATGAATTTTCTCAACGAAGGGATAAAAAGGATCCATTTAATAACGTTTAGCGTCAAGTGGGGGGATTCTCACCATTTGTTCAGGGAGTTCTGCAGCCGAAGGAGTTTGGTAGCCACTGTGTGCTGGGTTTCCCAAGCCAGCCATGGCCTGCACCCTGTGCAATCTCCAGGCCAGTCACATGCACAAAGTACACAGTCCAAGGACCTCAATCGTGCGCAAAAGGCACCGTGCACTGCCTGCAGATGTGTGAATACGAGGCGCTAAGAGGAACACACTGCAGAACGAATGAGGTGAAGGAGGGACAGATGAGCTGAGCCTGGGCTATTAAACTGGAAGCCGCCGTTTTCCGGGGATGCTGCTAATTACAGCGACCAGAGGTAATATGAAATGATTTTTGCTGAGACAGTTTCTGCTATCATTGCACTTTTCTCATTTTTCAAGTTAACTAGTGTTTATTAACAATTTGTTGTTACTGCCTACCTTCCAAAGGAAGACTCAGAACCCAGAGAGACCACGATGCCTAGTGTCAGAAGCGTGTGCAGTCTGAGGTGTGGATTTAGCCCCACCTGGTGGCAGCTCTAAGTAGTGCAGCAGCGGTGGTACCCGGGGCTCATCCCGGGAGGATGAAGGGAGAGAGGGGCAGAGCCTGTGCTTATTGCGGAAGTGAGGAGGGGAGTAAAAACACAAAAGATAGAAAATATCGGAGAAAACTTTTTCAAAACTTAAAATAAAAATAGGAGACATTCTGAAGCAAATCAAATTTTCAGAAATGGTTTAAGGGAGACCCAGGAACCGAGACACTCACTGAGAAGAATGATTTTCATGAAGAGGGAAACACAATCTAACTAGTTTTTTTTTTAGATGAAGTTTCACTCTCGTTCCCCAGACTAGAGTGCAGTGGTGCGATCTCGGCTCACTGCAGCCTCCGCCTCCCTGGTTTAAGCTATTCTCCTGTCTCTGCCTTCTGAGTAGCTGGAATGACAGACCATGCCCAGCTAATTTTTTGTATTTTTAGTAGAGATGGAGTTTCACCATGTTAACCAGGCTGGTCTCGAACTCCTGACCTCAGGTGATCCACCCGCCTTGGCCTCCCAAAGTGCTGGGATTACAGGCGTGAGCCACCACGCCCAGCCAATTTAACTAATTTTTTAAAGTTTGATTGAACTATGATCTTAAGAAAGGTTAATTGAAAGGGATTCAATGCTATGTTGATTCCCTCCAGAAGAGCCATGGAGTCTGGGGCAGAGGCTGGTGAAATGGTTACAACTGTAAACCCAGGTTGCTATGTCTGAGAAAATCCTGTTCTCAGGTATGCATTTAACTGGGATGTTATTGACACGTTTACTGTCGCCGTGGGGATTACAGGAGGCACACCTTGTACTGTTTTTACTGAATATAGTGAATGCTACCAATAATATGACTTCAGCACAGGCCAAGAAGTAGGTCTGTCGGAGGGATATTACTTGCCTTGTCCTCACCACAACCATGCAAATTAAATACTTTGTCCCACGTTAAGGATAAGGAAAACAGGGATTCAGAGATGTCAAACAACTTGCCTGACTACACAAACGCCAAGAGGAGACTCCAATTCAGGTCCGTCGTTCCAGATCCTGCTCTTTCCATTCCGTCACGGTGCTTTTCTTTGAACCACGTGCATTTGAAATCTGATTTTAAAGCTTGTTTTAAATTGTATTTATTTGTCAAATTATTAATACATCCATATGGTATAGGGTTCAAAAAGTACACGAGTATAGGAACGCATGAAAGCAAAGAATATGTGAAAAGCAATCTCTCTCCCAGCCACCCAATGTCACTTCCCCGAGGCAGCTGTGCTTCCAGAGCCTTGTATAGCTTTCCAGGGTATATGACCATGTGTAGGATTAAGAAATGTCAGCATCGAAATGACTGAGTCTCCAACATGATATAAAATTTTATTGTATAACTAAGGCAAAAATCTCAACAAGAGGTTAATTGACTTAAACATCAAAATTAAAACAACTTTGCTTGCTCCAACAGAAATTTAAATTCAGTCAAAAGCTAAGCACAGAGGATTTTCAAAATAAAATGTGTTAATTCACCATTCAGTGTTCTGAATAGTGTTGAGTCGCTGCTAATGGAGGCTTCAAAATGATTGCTTAAAATTTCTCCAAAGCTTTATGCACATTTTCAAAACCCTGCTAGAAAGCTCTGAATTATCCTGCATGTCTTCCTTTCCTTTATTTTGTTAAAAAATGTTGTTCTAGTCGGTGAGGGAGGTGAAAAAAATTGTTGTTCTAATATCCAAATCTTTTTCTTGTTTATTAGACTGACCAATAGCCAACCTAGTGGATGTTGGATAGAGGCACTCATCAAGACTCTGGGCCAAAATGTCAGTTTGGATTTCATTTCCATTATATTACAGACAAACTAGATGGTCATTTCTCTAACAAAACATCTTGAAGTCTTAAAAATGCTCCCAAACTCTTTCCCCACATGTTGTTTTGTCAGTATGAGTCCAGTTTTCACATGCAAAGTGAATCAGATCCATTGCACGCAGTTTTAAGTACATTTTTGCAAGAGGTCCCATTTTTAGCCAAGTCACAGCTGAGCTTTACTTTCAGCTAATTAGTACTTGTTCTTAAATTGGGCAGTTCCAACCCAAGCTAGGAGATGAGATGCAATTTACTTCCTCTCTACTCTCCTAAAATTAACTGAGCTGTAAAATGTGAGTGTTCCCTTGTTTTTCTTTGGGTTTGGTTCCATCATAAAGAATTCAACAGAACTCAGAATATTTCAACAAGTCTTGCTGTTCTAATTTGAACAGTAATAGAGAACTTCCTTTCAAAACCTCAGTTCTTTGGTTGCCAAGCAACTATTAATTTATTGTAACTAACTAGTTTTAAAATTATATGTGATGATGAAATGCGACAATATGCTTTCCGTGCTCCTGAATGTACACAACATTGGCCAGATTCGAATGAATACGGCGATCTTGAAGCATCAAAAAAAAAAATTACTAGGAATGCTTTTTGAAATCAAGAGAAGAAGCAATCTGTTTCCTGTATGAGCTTTTTAAGAGTGGCCTTATGGAATACAGGAATCTGTAAGGGTTATAAGGGTTATACAATTTGATGTCCACAAAATCAGAAAAGCCCCAGGCACTGGAAGATCCTCGCTCCTAAAGAAGAGTGACATGAACTAGAAATAAGATATCGGGTTCCCTTGAAGGGCCCTGAAGATACTTCCATTCACTTTATTGGCAGAACCTTTTAATTCATCTTGTATTATGTAAGGACATTTTAAAGTGTGTGTAGTCGATTAAATGTGCAAAATTCAATGGGATGGAAGTAGGACGTGACTGTTTTTCCTTCACCCTTTGCCTCCAACAGGCTCCGTCAGATCTCCCTTTCCTTCCCTCGTCACATTTAGGGCAGATCCTGTAATTTTCCTCGCTTTGCTTAAAAACACCTTCATAGTGTCCATGAAGACCCACTATCAAGTGTTAAGCTTTGCTTTCCAATTTATATTAGGACTTCAATATTGAATTCAATTTAAAGAACTTCTTTTCTGCTGGCCACAGCTGACCGGCTACTTAGAGACCTGGAGCTCAGGAACGGTTTCTTCTTTTCACTTCTCCTTATTAATCTACTCCCATCCCCCTTCTCTGCCTGAATCTCTGATATGAAGACAGGAAAGAGGAGGTCCAGGGGAGGAGGAGGATGTCTTTTCACTTGTCTGGAGCTGTTTGTCCCATCCGTAGCTGCCGATGCCCTTTTGTGTGGCAAGCATCCAAATGGCATCTTTCTTAGTGGGTGCATTTGTGGATTCTTTAGATACCTTGTAGGAACACCTGCATTTCACATTGCCTTGTGATCCCCTTCAATTCATGTTCTTCTTTAACTTACAGCCTCTCAGTGCTGGGGTCTCCTCATTTGAGGAGGTAACACTCTTGGGCCAGGAACCTTCGCCATGGTTCATCATTCCCATGGCATCCACATCACCCCTTTTGCCCTGTCAGTGATAGGAATACCAGCTTGCCATCATAACTTTCCATGGATAAGGCAAGAGGACTCTTTGCTCTCTCAGACTCTGAAGATGGGTGTTCATTGCTGTAACAGTGAGACAGCAAGAGAACTAACATAACTAACTCCATTTTTGTTTAACGGGGCTTTACCCATTCCTGCATGTAGGCTAGGATAATTTTAGAGCACTGAGATATTATGCAAAAGTGGCAATCATGTAATTTTAAAAAGTAGCTCTGGGATTAAAGGAGATTTATGTAAACAACTGTGTTTTGTTAAAGATTTATAGAAGCATCATGGCCTGACCAAAGACAAGGAAGGTCCCCACTTCTTCAGACCCTCGGTGGTGCCTGGATGTCTGAGGTCATTGGTCACCTCTCCATCCCAACTCCCTCCTTCTCCAGCATTAACATAAAAAGAGTACAATTCGTACTGACTTAAGATGGTACTTTAGAATGCAATTCCATCATTGTCTGGGTTTACTGGCTCTCCGAATGCACATGCTTTTCCTCCCACCAATTTGTGTCTCGTGCTGGGCTTTTGAGCAGTGAGCAGCTGAATCTGGGTTTGGCTACATTGCTTCCTAAGTTCTCTCACCATGTCACTCACCAGGGTGGGTCTCTTGGGGTTTTGTGTTCAACCAGAAGTGGAGTAAGTAACAGACCTAATTTCTATAGGATAAGTAAAGGATCTAAGCCTCTTGGAAACTGCCTTTATTTGCCTAGGGCATGCGGCAGAAGGACCTATAAAACTCTACTCCTGTGAATTTACTCTTTGTAGTAAACACCGTTTTTCTTCATAGCATGGTGGGGTGGTGAAACGAAGGCCAATGGATGGTCATGACATTTTTAATAAGTCTTATAGATCTGTGTCTGGCACTTCTTTAAATTATTTTTGTACTAAATGCCTATTTCTTGTCCTTGAAATTCTGTGACATATGAAAATGTGAATTTCATAACATTTCATCACAAACCCAGGGGGGTTGTGATCACATGTAAATTGAAATGGAAAAAATAAACAATCAAAGCTTCCATCTTCTGCCTAACTTCAGATTTAGCAAAAGAGGTCAGCAAAAGCATTAACATCAGTCTTTGCCCTCCCTAGAGGCAGGATGGTGGGTTAGAAAGTGCTTTCTGCCACTTTGCTTAGAATTTATGCAGGTTATGCCAGTTAATTTCTTAACATTTTCATATGTCATTATGGGTGCCAACCACAAGAGGGCAATATTTCAGCAGCAGAAACAAAACCCTAGGGGAAGACGGCTGCCCTCCTTGGAGTCCACTGATGTTACTCAGATGCCTTTGTTCTACTTAGGTTGAAAGCTAGATGGAAAGTCCAGAATTGGTACAAGGTCGAGGGTCACATCAGGAGAATGCAAAAAGGGGAAGTTGTAGCAAGACAGCAGGGCACCAGACTGGCAGACAAAGACTAGAAAGTTTGAGAAGGTTTGGGAGGGCGAGGTGGGTGGATCACGAGGTCAAGAGATTGAGACCATCCTGGCCAACATGGTGAAACCCCATCTCTACTAAAAATACAAAAATTAGTTGGACATTGTGGCGTGCTCCTGTAGTCCCAGCTACTTGGGAGACTGAGGGAGGAGAATTGCTTGAACCTGGGAGGCTGAAGTTGTAGTGAGCTGAGATTGTGCCACTGCACTCCAGCCTGGGTGACAGAGTGAGACTCTGTCTCAAACAAACAAACAAAAGTTTGGGAAGGAATCTGCAAGAGAGAAATGGGAAGTAAAGAACTCTTCTCCCACTTCTACTTTTACCCTACAGACCTGCTCCATGCTATTCCACTCTGTGGTCTGTGGAATCTTCCAAGAAGCAGCCACCAAGCAGGATCAGAAGCCTGAGCAATTTCTTTGGGAAAATGCAGAGGGAGAAAAAGGACGAAACCTGGCATTGGGAAGGTAGGGAGAGCTATCAGATAATGATGGGCGTGTGAGTATTAAGAAGGAGAGAGGGAAGGTGGGAAGACAGAATGGAAGAGTTTGAGATTGGAGTGCAGCTCTAACAAAGTCCCACAAGGGCACCGAGTTGTTCTTGAGTCTCCGTGGCTTACCTGAGCTGCCCCCTGCCATCCACAGTCATTAGCTGGGAGCAGCTGTGGAAAGCATGATCTAACCAAGGCATGAGAAGAATTTTGGAGCATAGCAGCTAGGGCCGCCAGTCAGCTATGCTCCCTGTCATTAGAGATATGAGAGGGAGATTTGCAGGACCACTGCACACCCTAAACAATAACTGAAAGAATGAATGAATGAATGAATGAATGAACGCCCTTTTCTTATCCTTGTTTAACCATTACATTACCACCCAATCTTATAACTCCTTTCTTGCAAAGCTTTTGAAATGCAAGTAGATACCCACTGTTATTATTTCTATACTTCCTATGCAGTTTTTTTTTTTAACCCACAGCAAGTTGGATCTTCCTTCCCACTGTCCACTGAAACTTTTCCAGCCAAGGTGATCAGTGACTGCCTATTTGCCCTATTTCCAAGGACTCTTGGAATTTGGAGTTCAGAAATAAAGTCAATTGGGGAAGATAATTGTGGATACATAGATGTATGAACAGCCAAAAATGTGAGAGAGGGAAAGGAGATAAAGATTTTAACATTTTTTAAAAGAGAAGGAAGAAAAGAAGAAGACAGATAGGTTAAAGAAGGTGTGGACTTTAAAAATAACTTCTGAGATATTGAAAAATATTTTCAAACAGGCAAATCAGGCAAACCCAGGGGATTTGTGATCACATGTAAATTGAAATGGAGAAAATAAACAATCAAAACTTCCATCTTCTGGTTAACTTCAGATTTGCCAGAAGAGGTCAGCAAAGACATTAACATCAGTCTTTGCCCTCCCTAGAGGCAGGATGGTAGATTAGAAAATGCTTCTACCACTTTGCTTGGAATGTATGCAGGGCTTCCATTATGCACACCCCTATCTTTTTCAGGCCCTCTTTCCAGAGTTTAACAGCTGCCTGAACTCCCAGTGAGAGGATAGATCAATCTAAAATAAATAATAACACACATAACTTATGTCTCATGAAATGACAGATTTTCAACTTAAAGTTATGTACTTCATCTCTATATAAAGTAATTAAAATTTCTGGCATGTTAGCCTATGCAATTAGACAAGAGAAAAAATGCAGGGGCAAGATGTTAAAAAGAAGAAGAAAATAAGATTCACCTGAATTTTATATAATTTGCATATCTGGTAATCCCAACAAAATAAACTAAAAAAACAACCTGACTGGGCACAAAATTTATATTGAGAGTCAAAAGACTTCACATGTAAAACACATGCAGAAAATATAATGGAAGAAAAGGACCTCATTCACAAAAGCAAAAACAAAGAAATATAACATTGTTAGGAATAAACTTACCAAGTAAAAATTAACATTTAAATAAGATTCATACTAAAAAAGAATTCCCCTGAAAGACACAAAAGTAGACTTGAACAAATGGAAAGGTGAAGTAAACAATATCAAGATATCAATCCTCCTTTAAGTGTATCCATAAAAATGATACAATCACAATTTAAAAATTGATAGTATTTTTTTAAAGCTAGACAAACAGGTTACATTTTATTTATTTATTTATTCATTCATTCATTCATTTATATTTTTGGAGACAGAGTCTTGATGATCATACCTCACTGCAGCCTTGAACTGCTGGACTCAAGTGATCCTCCCACCTCAGCCCCCTAAATAGGTGGGATTACACACTTGAGCCATTGTGCCCAGCTCAGATTAAACTTTGTTTGAAAATATAATCAAAAAGTTTTCAAAAACATTCTGAAAGAGAAGCATAATGAGGAGTGACTACATCTGTAAAACAGTTTAGCTATAATTTAAATACTCAAATTCTATCATTGGGAAAAAATGAATTATTCAATACATGGTCAAATAAACTAGTCAGCTATCCAAAACACAAAAGTTAATTCCATTACTGCCTGTTAATTCCATTACTGCCTGTAATTCCATTACAAACCAGGCAGTTTCAAATGAGTCAAAGATTTAAATGTAAAAAGATAAAACATACATTCAACATAAGAAATAGAAGAATGTTTATAAGAATGGATAAGACCTTTCTTAGGATGACATAAAACACAGATGTCATAGAAAATTGACAAACCTGCCTTTATTAAGAATTTTAAAAATATTTGCTGTAGTTAATACTACCCCAAGTAAATAGACACATGAAAACACCAGAAAACATTTACAACTCATATTACAAAAGGTTAATTTGTGTCATGTGTAAAAAGCTCCTATAAGAAAAAAATATAACTATTCAGCAGAAAAATGGGCAAAAGATAATCACAGATGAGACTATTTTCATCTTCACTCATAAGGAGAACAATAAAAAGTAAAACCATATTAAGATACCATTTTCACTTATTAAACTGACAAATGTCAAAAACTTTTATAATACACTACATGAAAATGGATAGTGTAAAATGTAATAACCTGCATGAAAGGCAATTATGTAATATATATTAAAGTGGCAAATGCTTTTACGCTTTGGCTTAGCAATTCCTCTTCTAGAAATTGTCATTTAGATATTCTGGTACAGGGAAATAATATGTGTATTTCATTTGGTGGAATAATCTAGAGTTATTAAAAAAGGAAACCGAAACCAAGAATGTCATATATATATATATATACACTACCGTTTGTACAAAAAGAAAATGTACTTGTATGCATTTGCTTATGCAGACGTGTATGCTTAAAATTACCTCTGTAACGACACAGAAGAAAGTGATAACATTGGTTGCCTTGAGGGAGGAGAATCAGGTAGAAATGTGTTTCAAAGTCTCCTTTAAAATTTTGGAACATGCAAGTATATTATGCTTTGATGTTTTGAGTATAGTCATATCTTCTTTCGATATTCTGGCACTTTTGAAAACGTCTGTATTTGGGGTGCTCTATGATCCTGATTCTCTAGGTGTTATAATTAACATCTATGTCTTATTAATCCAAAACTCAACCATGTAGTCTTTCTAGAACATAGTCGGGAATCAGAAAATAGCAAAATAAGCCAGCAAACAGACAAAATAAATGTTACAAAGTCCATGAACTACATAAAGCTTAGGCGCTTTACTGACAGGAAGTCTGTTAGACTCCCTTTAATCTGTTAATTTATTTACTGGAGACAATTACATCAAGCTTGATAAAATGATTTACGCACAGAAAGGAGATAAGAAAAGGCAGGGTCGGCGGGGTGCGGTGACCCACGCGTGTAATCCCAGCACTCTGGGAGGCTGAGGTGGGCGGATCAGGAGGTCAAGAAATTGAGATCATCCTGGCCAACATGGTGAAACCCTGTCTCTACTAAAAATACAAAAATTAACTGGGCATGGTGGCACGTGCCTGTAGTCTCAGCTACTCCGGAGGCTGAGGCAGGAGAATCACTTGAACCCCAGAGGCAGAAGTTGCAATGAGCTGAGATCGTGCCAGTGCACTCCAGCCTGGCAACAGAGTGAGACTCTGTTTCAAAAAAAAGTATGGGTCTACTGAAAACAACAAGCAGTGTGTTAGCTCTCAATTAAGAGGCATGTTGAGAGAAATTAAAAACCAACTGTGACCAAAGGACGTAAGATATTTTGTTCATTTGGTGCAGGAGCAAACCTTCTCTGAGATCCCATATTTATGACAGTGACGTCCTAATGATGGCCTTGAGAAACCAAGAAGACATTCAGATATGCTAAAAAGAATCTATTAAGACTGATTTTCATTGCCTAATATTTAAATAAAATATAAAAACTTTTAATGATTAAGCCTAAAACTCAGGCTCTCTGGAAAATGGAATAACACATTTCATGTTGGTGGTGTTTTAATTAGAGTATATTTTTAAATGCTTAACTAAAGATGTCACCAAATGCCAAAGTGGTTGGTCAGAGCTTTCCTTTTCTATTGAACATAATAAAACATCAACACAAATGAAAACATCAGTATCAAAAATTGGCAGTAGGTGTGCAAAAATGGAGTCAGGAAAATTATTCTTGCACAAGAAAACAACTTTATAATACGTAAGAGCTCAGGAAAAACTTCTAATTTTTCTTCAATTGAATAACTCCAAAAATCACAGTCAAAATAAAAGGAATGCGTAATATGTTTTAGCAAATAAATGAGAGGAATTGTAGCAGTCATTAATCTAGTACAGGTTAGAATAAAAGAGATGGTAACATAATGATTAACCATAACAGAGTAATTAGGAGTATTGCTAACACAGTCTTTGACCCAGCTATCCACTTCTAGGAATTGTTCTTCTAAAGGTACTTGCATGAGGGTGCGGAGATATGTACAAAAGGACCCATATACCCTGGTTGGAAACATACATATATTTTGCTTTAAAATAATGCGACTTGACTGGATGTGACGGCTCACGCCTGTAATTCCAGCACTTCGGGAGGCCAAGGCAGGAGGATTGCTTATGCTCAGGAGTTTAAAAACAGCCTGGACAACATAGGAAGAGCTCTATCTCTACAAATAATTTTAAAATTTGGCTGGGCTTGGTGGCGGACACCTTTAGTCCCAGCTACTCAGGAGGCTGAGGTGGGAGGATCGACCCTGGGAGGTTGAGGTTTCAGTGAACTGTGATCACACCACTGCACTCCAGCCTGAACAACAGAGTGAGACTTTATCTCAAAAAATAAAAATAAATAGAATGCAACTTAAGTGTGTAAGGAAATGCAACTTAAGTGTGGAAGCAACTTAAGTGTGTAAGGAAAGGGAACTGATTAAATAAATGTTGTTGTATTTATTAAATGGAATACTTACTATGTAAACATTAAATAGAAGTGGGGAATACTATGTATATTGATATATAAAACTGAATACTTTAAAATAAAAAGAAAGCTATAGAATATCATACAAGGTATCATATATTTTGTTTTAAAACATTTCTCTGTGTGTGTGTGTGTGTGTGTGTGTGTGTGTGTGTGTGTGTTAGGATATGATTAGAAAAAGGGTTAGAAAAATACCCCCCAAACTGTTACATCAGTTGGCTGAGGATTTGAGGGAAATGGACAACAGGCCAGAAATTTTCACATTACTTTATGCATAGCTGTATTTCTTGATTTTTTAAAGTTATTTTTAAAATGTCGTTGAAGATTATTGTTGTTAACCTTGAAAAGCTAATTGATGGGATAGACCAGGAAATCAAACCCAAACTATAATTGGATTAAAATAAGGCATTAAAAATGACAAAACTTGAGAATGGTGTATAATAATCTGTCTTGGATATAAAGAGAGTTTCTGAATAGGTGGTGTCAAATAAGTAAAAGTCATTATAATTAATAGGAATCGTTTTGTCTGCCTAGAACGCCTTCCTCCTTTCTCTGAGGAAGCAACTTTTTCCCTTGGGAAATGCTTCTTTCCCCTTTGCAAACATTTGGCTTAAGAACATGTGATTTTCCTTCCCAGTCTATGCACTTGACCACAAATGATAGGCCTGAAGGTGAGCACATGACTCAAACTAGGCCAATCATGTAGACACCACCATACCCCAGTGATAAGTGATGGTGCTGGTGTCTACCTGACTCAAGCAAGACCCTTCACAGCTCTCCCTCAGCAAATGCCAAACTGGACTTGAGGAGAAGGAGTGTCATCCCTTCTCTGACATTGGGAATCAAAGGTGCATTCCTAGAGCTATCACCACCCACATGGAGGAAACCAGATTGCAGAAGAGATAATGGAGTCAGTGTTAGGAAGAAGCTGTGGCAAGGAGTGGAGGGCAAAATAGTACCGATACTCTTCCTTCCTTGTGGTTACACAAGAAAAAAAATCTCTTTTAGACTAAATTAGTTCAGGTTGGGTATCTGTTGTTCACATCCAGCAACATACTGACCAATAATAGAAAAAAAAGAAAAACTGATGAACAAGCCTACAGTTACTTGCTTCCACCTTTCATTTCAATGGCAAAGCAATGATGATACATGAATCTAAACATAAGCTGATAATATTCAAAAGACTGCAGACTACAACTTTTATTCCTTTTTCTTTTCTTTCTTTCTGAGATGGAGTTTCCCTCTTGTCATGCAGGCTGCAGTGCAGTGGCGCGATCTTGGCTCTTTGCAACCTCCACCTCTCAGGTTCAAGTGATTCTCCTGCCTCAGCCTCCCAAGTAGCTAGGACCACAGATGCCTGCCACCAGGCCCAGCTAATTTTTGTATTTTTATTTTTAGTAGAGATGGGGTTTCACCATGTTGGCCAAGCTGGTCTCAAACTCCTGACCTCAAATGATCCACCCACCTTGGCCTCCTAAAGTTCTGGGATTACAGGCATGAGCCACCTCGCCCAGCCGAGGATGACTACAACTTTTAGAACGTATATTACAAAATTCTTGAAGAGGACAATATTTGTAAGTTATTGAAGAAAACCTACTCCTCAAAGACCATTTTCTTCTTGTTTGGTGATCATTTATTTGGAAGCAAAACAAAAGGTAGAAAAATTATTCATAGATTCAAAGGCCAGAGAGAGAATTGCTGACCACGTTTATTATTGCTGAATAACATTTAAGGAGGCCAATCCAAGATGGCCTAATAGGAACAGCTCTGGAGCGCAGTTCCCAGTGAAAACACAGGGTGAGTGATCACCGCATTTCCAAACAAATGTTTACCACCCAAGACCAGGAGATTCCCAGGTGAAAAAGCACCACAAGTCTCCAATGCAGCTGTTTCAACCAGCGCAATGGGTTTCCACATAAAAACTCACACAAATCCGGGTGCCATTTCAACTGGTGACTGGAAAGCCTGGGAGAGTCACCCATTCAACTGAAAAAAAGGGGACTGAAACAGGGAGCCAGGTGATCTGGCTTGGCCAGCCCTATCCCCAAAAAGACCAGCAATCTGAAACGCTCTGGATTGAGAGTTTCACAGCAAGCACAGCAGGACCTGGGATGGTCCAGCTCTGTGGGGGAAAGGGCATCTGCCATTACCGAGGCAGTCCACCACTACTGAGGCAGTCTGCCATTACTGAAGCAATCCGCCATTACCGAGGCAATCTGCCATTACCAAGGCAGACAGCCATTACTGAGGCAGTCCGCCATTAGAGAGACAGTCCGCCATTACTGAGGCAGACCACCATTACCAAGGCAGTTCTAACTATACCCCTATAAACAAAACTGCAAGGAAGTTCACACAGCAGCTGGGCAGAGACCATGGCAGCTCAGCAACACCTCTGCTGGCAGACTGTGAGTAGGCTACCCCTTCGCTAGGCAGGGCATCTCTGAAAAAACACAGCAGCATGTCAGGAACTTATAAATAAAGCCCCACCTTCCCAGGACAGAGCACCTGGGAAAAAAAGGTGGTTATGAGTTCCACTGCAGGTGACTTAAACATACCTGCCCAGCAGCTCTGAACAGAACAATGGAGCTCACAGCTCAGCATTTGAGCTCCTATAAGGAATAGACTGTCTCCTCAAGCAGCTCCCTGATCCCCATATATCCAGAGACACCTCATAAAGGAGATCTTAGGCTGACATCTGGCAGATATCCTTCTGGGACAAAGGTAACAGAAGAAGAAACTGGAAGCAAACCTTACTGTTCTGCAGCCACTGCATGTGATCCCCAGGCAAGCAGGGTCTAGAGTGGACCCCCAGCAGTCCTACAGCAGAGGGGCCTGACTGTCAAAAGGAAAACTAAGAAACAGAAAGAAATAACTTCATCATTAACAAGAAGGACGTCCAGAAACCCATCTGAAAGCCACCAACTACAAAGACCACAGGTAGATAAATCCACAAAGATGGGAAGAAACCAGCACAAAAAGGATTAAAACACCCAAAACCAGAACAGCTCTGCTCCTCCAAGGGATCACAACTCCTCACCAGTAAGGGAACAAAGCTGGATGGAGAATGAGTCTGATGAATTGACAGAAACAGGCTTCAGAAAGTGGGTAATAACAAACTTCTCTGAGCTAAAAGAACATGTTCTAACCTAATGCGAAGAAACTACAAACCTTGAAAAAAGGTTTGATGAAATGCTAATGAGAATAAACAGCTTAGAGAGGAATATAAATCAATTGATGGAGCTGAAAAACACAACATGAGAACTTCTCAAAGCATACACAAGTTTCAATGGCCGAATCGACCAAGCATAAGAAAGGATATCAGAGATTGAAGATCAGCTCAATGAAATAAAGTGAGAAGGCAAGATTAGAGAAAAAAGAGTAAAAAGAAATGAACAAAGACATCAAGAAATATGGGATTATATGAAAAGACCTAATCTACATTTGATAGGTGTATCTGAATGTAACAGAGAGAATGAATCCAAGCTGGAAAACACTCTTCAGGATATTATCCAGGAGAACTTCCCCAACCTAGTAAGGCAGACCAACATTAAAGTCCAGGAAATAAAGAGAACACCACAAAGATATTCCTCAAGAAAAGCAACCCCAAGATACATAATCGTCAGTTTCACTAGGGTTGAAATGAAGGAAAAATGCTAAGGGCAGCAAGAGAGAAAGGTTGGGTTACCCACAAAGAGAAGCCCACCAGACTCACAGCGGATCTCTCAGCAGAAACCCTACAAGCAAGAAGAGAGTGGGGGCAATAGTCACCATCCTTAAAGAAAAGAACTTTCAATCTAGAATTTCATATCCAGCCAAGCTAAGTTTCATAAGAGAAGGAGAAATAAAATCCTTTACAATCAAGCAATTGCTCAGAGATTTCATCACCACCAGGCCTGCTTTACAAGCGCTCCTGAAAGAAGCACTAAACATAGAAAGGAACAACCAGTACCAGCCACTCCAAAAATGTACCAAATAGTAAAGAGCATGACACAATGAAGAAAGTGCATCAACTAATGGGCAAAACAACCAGCTAGCATCAAAATGGCAGGATCAAATTCACACATAACAATATTAACCTTAAATGTAAATGGGCTAAATGCCCCAATCAAAAGACACAGACTGGTAAATTGGATAAAAAGTCAAAACCCATCAGTGTACTGTATTCAGGAAACCCATCTCAAGTGCAAGGATACACATAGGCTCAAAATAAAGGGATGGAGGAAGATTTACCAAGCAAATAGAGAGCAAAAAAAGTCAGGAGTTGCAATCCTAGTCTCTGATAAAATAGACTTTAAACCAACAAAGATCAAAAGAGACAAAGAAGGGCATTACATAATAGTAAAAGGATCAATGCAACAAGAAGAGCTAACGATCCTGAATATATACATGTCCAATACAGGAGCACCCAGGTACGTAAAGCAAGTTCTTAATGGCCTACAAAGAGACTTAGACTCCCACACAATAATAGTGGGGACTCTACTGTCAATATTAGACAGATCAACGAGACAGAAAATTAACAAGAATATCCAGGACTTGAACTCAGACCTGGACCAAGCAAACCTAATAGACATTTACAGAACCCTCCACCCCAAATCTACAGAATATACATTCTTCTCAGCACCACATCACACCTACTCTAAAATTGACCACATAATTGAAGTAAATCACTCCCCAGCAAATGCAAAAGAATGGAAATCATAACAGTCTCTCAGACCACAGTGCAATCAAGTTAGAACTCAGAATTTAGAAACTAACTCAGAACTGCACAACTTCATGGAAATTGAACAACTGGTTATTGAATGTTGACTGGATAAACAATGAAATGAAGGTAGAAATAAAGATGTTCTTTGAAACCAATGAGAATGAAGACACAACATACCAGAATCTCTGGGACACATTTAAAGCAGTGTCTAGAGGAAAATTTATAGCAATAAATGCCCACATGAGAAGCAAGGAAAGATCTAAAATTGACATTCTATCATCAAAATTGAAAGAGGTAGAGGAGCAAGATCAAAAAAACTCAAAAGCTAGCAGAAGACAAGAAATAGTTAACTAAAATCAGAGCAGAACTGAAGGAGATTGAGACACAAAAAAACCTTCAAAAAATAAATCCAGGAGCTGATTTTTTGAAAAGATCAACAAAGTAGACAGACCACTAGCCAGATTAATAAAAAAGAAAAGAGAGAATAATCAAATAGATGCAATAAAAATGATAAAGGGAATATCACCACAGATTCCACAAAAATACAAACCACCATCGGAGATTACTACAAAAAACTCTATGCAGATAAACTAGTAAACCTGGAAATAATGTATAAATTCCTTGACACTTGCACCCTCCCAAGCCTAAACCAGGAAGAAGTAGAAACCCTGAATAGACCAATAACAAGGGCTGAAGTAGAGGAAGCAATTAATAGCCTACCAACCAAAAAAAAGTCCAGGTCCAGATGGGTTCACAGCTGAATTCTACTAGACATACAAAGAGGAGCTGGTACCACTCCTTCTGAAACTATTCCAAACAATCCAAAAAGAGGGAATCCTTTCCAAATCATTTTATGAGACCTACATCATCCTGATACTAAAACCCAGCAGAGATTCAACAAGAAAAGAAAACTTCAGGCCAATATCCATGATGAACATAGATACAAAAATCTTCAATAAAATACTGGCAAACCGATTGCAAAAGCACATCAAAAAGCTTATCCATCACGATTAAGTAGGCTTCATCTCAAGGATGCAAGGCTGGTTCAACATATGCAAGTCTTTAAATGTAATTCACCACATAAACAGAACCAAAGACAGAAACCACATGATTATCTCAATAGACGCAGAGAAGGCTTTTGCCAAAATTCAACAGCCCTTTATGCTAAAAACTCTGAATAAACTATGTATCAACAGAACATATCTCAAAATAATAAAAGCTATTTATGACAAACCCACAGCCAATATCATACTGAATGGGCAAAAACTGGAAGCATTCCCTTTGAAATCTAGCACTAGACAAGATTTAGCACTAGACTAGCACTAGACTAGACTAGACTCTCTCACCAGTCCTATTCAGTATAGTATTGGAAGTCCTAGCCAGAGCAATCAGGCAAGAAAAAGAAATAAAGGGTATTCGCGTAGGAAAGGAAGAAGTCAAATTGTCTCTATTTGCAGATGACATGATTTTATATTTAGAAGACCCCATCGTCTCAGCCCAAAATCTCCTGAAACTGATAAGCAACTTCAGCAAAGTCTCAGGATACAAAATCAATGTGCAAAAATCACAAGCATTCCTATACACTGATAACAGACTTAGAGCCAAATCAAGAACAAACTGCTATTCACAATTGCTACAAAGAGAATAAAATACCTAGGAATACAACTAACCAAGGATGTAAAGGACGTCTTCAAGGAGAACCACTGCTCAAGGAAATAAGAGAGGACACAAACAGATGGAGAAACATTCCATGCTCATGGTTAGGAAGAACAAATATCATGAAAATGGCCATACTGCCCAAAGTAATTTATAGATTCAACACTATCCCCATCAAGCTACCTATGACCTTCTTCACAGAACTGGAAAAAACCATTTAAACCTCATATGGAACCAAAAGAGAGCCTGCATAGCCAAGTAAATTCTAAGCAAAAAGAACAAAGCTGGAGGCATCATGCTACCTGACTTCACACTATACTACAAGGCTACAGTAATCAAAACAGCATGGTACTGGTACCAAAACGGAGATATAAACCAATGGAATAGAACAGAGGCCTCGGAGGCAACACCACACATCTACAACCATCTGATCTTTGACAAACCTCACAAAAACAAGCAATGGGGAAAGGAGTCCCTGTTTAATAAATGGTGTTGGGAAAACTGGCTAGCCATGTGCAGAAAGTAGAAACTGGACCCCTTCCTGACATCTTACACTAAAATTAACTCCAGATGGATTAAAGACTTAAACATAAGACCCAACATCATAAAAACCCTAGAAGAAAACCTAGGCAAAACCATTCAGGACATAGACATAGGCAAGGACTTCATGACTAAAACACCAAAAGCATTGGCAACAAAAGCCAAAATAGACAAATGGGATCTAATTAAACTCCAGAGCTTCTACACAGCAAAAGAAACAACCATTAGAGTGAACTGGCAACCAACAGAATGGGAAAATAAATTTGCAATCTACCCATCTGACAAAGGACTTGTATCCAGAATCTACAAAGAACTAAAACACATTTACAAGAAAAAACAAACAAACAAGCTCATTCAAAAGTGGGCGAAGGATATGAACAGACACTTTTCAAAATAAGACATATATGAGGACAACAAACATATGAAAAAATGCTCATCGTCACTGGTCATTAGAGAAATGCAAATCAAAACTACATTGAGATACCATCTCACGCCAGTTAGAATGGCAATCATTAAAAAATCTGGAGACAACAGATGCTGGAGAGGATGTGGAGAAATAGCAACACTTTTACATTGTTGGTTGGAGTGTAAATTAGTTCAACCATTGTGGAAGACAGTGTGGTGATTCCTCAAGGATCTAGAAATAGAAATTCCATTTGACCCAGCAATCCCATTCCTGGGTATATATCCAAAGGATTATAAATTGTTCTTTTATAAAGACATATGCACATGTATGTTCATTGCAGCACTGTTTACAATAGCAAAGACCTGGAACCAGCCCAAATGCCCATCGATGATAGACTGGACAGGGAAAATGTGGCACATATACACCATGGAATCCTACGCAGCCATAAAAAACGGTGAGTTCGTGTCTTTTGTAGGGACATGGATGAACCTGGAAATCATCATTCTCAGCAAACTGACACAAGAACAGGAAATCAAACACCACATGTTCTCACTCACAGGCAGGTGTTGAACAATGAGAACATATGGACGCAGGGAGGGGAGCATCACACACTGAGGTCTGTTGTTGGGGGACTAAGGGAGGGACAATGGGGGATAGAGAGTTGGGGAGGGATAACATGGGAAGTAAGGCCAGATATAGGTGATAGGGATGGAGGCAGCAAACCACGTTGCCATGTATGTACCTATGCAACAATCCTGCATGTTCTTCACATGTACCCCAGAACCTAAAGTGCAATAAAATATACATATATATATATAAAATTGTTGTTATTTTTCTAAGAAACTTACTGAATGGGAAAATCATGTTGAAAGCTATCATTGAGGACCCTGACAGCTAATGGATTGATGTCATGATTAGTATAATACTGGATTTAAAACCCTGGATGAGATCAAAAAAGAGAATGAAGGAGACATTTTTAGACATAAAACCATTAGTACAAAAGTTCACATTAAAGAAAGAAATCCAACATTTCTATTTGCAGTTTATAAACAGAAATTTTGTTTACACTTTACAAAATTGAGATAAAATACACATTTAAAATTTACCATCTTTACTGTTTTAAGTTTACAGTGGTAATAAATACATTTATATTATTATTTTCCCCTTTATCCCTCCCTCCTTCTTACCCTTCCTGGCATCTGGGTAACCACCATTTTATTCCCTGTCTTCATGAGATCTACTTTTTTAGCTTATATAAGTGAGATCATGCAATATTGATCTCTCTGTGCATGGCTCAATTCACTAAACATAATGGTATCTAGTTCCATCCATGTTGCTGCAAATGACAGGATTTTACTCTTTTTTAAGGCTGAATCATATTTCATTGTGTATATATAACACATTTTTTTATTCATTCGTCTGTTTATGGACACTTAGGGTGAGTCCATATTTTGGCTATTTTGAAAGTGCTGCATTAAACATGAGAGTGCAAAGACTCTGCACTCTTTCCTTGGCCAGGCGCAGTGGCTCACACCTGTGATCCCAGCACTTTGGGAGGCCAAGGCAGGTGGATCACGAGGTCAGGAGTTTGAGACCAACCTGACCAACATGGTGAAACCCCATCTCTACTAAAAATACAAAAATTAGCCAGGCGTGATGGTGCGTACCTGTAATCTCAGCTACTCAGGAGGCTGAGGCAGGAGAATCGCTTGAACCCCGGAGGTGGAGGTTGCAGTGAGCTGAGATTATGCCACTGCACTCCAGCCTGGGTGACAGAGCGAGACTTTGTCTCAAAAAAAGAAAAAGGAAAAAGAAGAAAAAAAAAAAAATATATATATATATATTTCTATTTCTATTTCTAGATCTTTGAGGAATCACCAGTCTTCCACAATGATTGAACTAATTTACTATGGGTTAGACATCCAAAAGAAAGGAAAGCTATATATATAGATAGATAGATAGATAATTGGATGTGTACCCCATAGTAAAATTGGGGGATCACACGGCAGTTCTATCTTTAGTTTTGTGAGGAACATCCATGCTGTTTTTTATAGGGACTGTAATAATTAATTGACACTCCCATCAGCAGTATGTGATGGCTCCCCTCTCTAGACATCCTCACCAGCATCTGTTATGCTTATCTTTTTGATACAAGTTATTTTAGCTGAGATGAGGTGATATTTCACTGTGGCTGTGATTTGCATTTCTCAGATGATTAGTGACGTTGAACATTTTTTTTCAAATACCTGTTGATCATTTGTATGTCTTCTTTTTAGAAATGTCTGTTCAGATCTTTTGCCTATTTTAAAACTGAATTATTTTTGTTTGTTTGCTTTGCTACTTTGGGCACCTTAGGTATTCTGGCTATTATTAATCACTTATCAGGTAGATACTTTGCAAATATTTTATCCCATTCTGCGAGTTGTCTTCTCACTTTGTTGATTGCTTCCTTTGCTGTGCAGAAGATTTTTAGCTTGCTATAATCTCATGGTATTTTTGCTTTGGTTGTCTGTGATTTTGAGATCTTAGACAAAGAAATCTTTTACCAGATCAATGTGCTGGAGCATTTCCTCACAGTTTTCTTCTATCAGATTCATAGTTTCAGGTCTTAGATTAAGTCTTTAATCAATTTTGATTTGATTTGTATGTTTGATGAGGGATACGGGTGTAATTTTATCCTTCTGCATATAATTATCTAGTTTCCTATCACCCTGTATTGAAAAGATTATCGTTTCTCCTTTGTATGTTTTTGGCATCTTTTTCAAAGATGAGTTGGCTATAAATGCATGGATTTACATCTCAGTTCTCTAGTATGTTCCATTGTCTATGTGTCTTCTTTGCTGATAGTACCATGCTGTTTTGGTTACTGTAGCTTCTTAGTAAACATTGAAGTTAGGTGGTGTAATGCCCCCAGCTTGTTCTTTCTGCTCAGTATAGAGCTGGCTGTTTGGGATATTTTATGGTTACTTATACTTTTAGGATTTTTTTTTCTATTTCTGTGAAGAATGTCACTGACATTTGATATGGATTGTATTAAATCTATAAGTTGCTTTTAGTAGAATGGTTATTTTAACATTATTAATTTTTCCAATCCATGAGTGTGAAATATCTTTCTATTTTTCATGTCCTCTTCACTTTCTTTCATCAGAGTTTTACAGTTTTCCTTGCATAGATCTTTCATGTGTTTAGTTAGATTGATTCCTATGTATTTTATATTTTTTATAGCTATTCTAATTGGGATCACTTTTTTGATTTTTTTTTTTTTCAGATTGTTTGACCTTGGTGCATATAAATGCTATAAATTGTGTATGTTGATTTTTGATTCCTGAAACTTTACTGAACTCATTTTCAGCTCTACAGCTTTTTGGGGGGTAGGGGGTACAGTCTTTAGGTTTTTCTAGGTATAAGAACATGTCATTTGCAAATAAGGCTAATTTGACTTCTTTCTTTCCAATTTGGATACCCTTTATTTATCTTGCCTTGTTGCTCTGGCCAGGACTTCCAGTATTATATTGAATAACGGTGGTGAGAGTATGTGTCCTTGTCTTATTCCAGACCTTAGAGGAGAGGCCTTCAGTTTTTCCCTGTTCAGTATGACGTTAGCTGTGAGTCTGTCAAATATGGTCTTTATTACTTTGAAATATGTTCCTTCCCTATGTATTTTTATGAGAAATTTTGTCATGAAGAGATGTTGAATTTTATAAAATGCTTTTTCAGCATCTATTGAAATAATCTTATTTTTTTGTTCTTGATTCTGTTAATCTGATCTCCTTAGGGTCAGTCACTGGATTTTTGCTTTGTCCTCTCAGGGAGGTCATGGTTCTCTGTTTGCAGTTGTTACTTGTGGAAATATGTCCATGTCTTTGCATGGGAGGATTATTTATTCCAATCTTCTCTGTCCAGCTTGTTTTGTTTTTTATTGGATACGTTTGCTTAATGAATCTTTACTGCTAGGTTGCTGTCTAATTTTAAATTTTTTATTTACATTCTCTTAGTTGACATCCTAGAATATTTCTTTTTTTTTCTTTAATTTTACTTTAAGTTCTGGGATACATATGCAGAATGTGCAGGTTTTTTACATAGCTATACATGTGCCATGGTGGTTTGCTGCACCTACCAACCCATCATCTAGATTTTAAGCCCCACATGCATTAGGTGTTTGTCCCAATGCTCTTCCTCCCCTTGTTCCCCACCCCCTGACAGGCCCCAGTATGTGATGTTCCCTTTCCTGTGTCCATGTGTTCTCATTGTTCAGCTCCTGCTTATGAGTGAGAACATGCAGTGTTTTTCTGTATCTGTGTTAGTCTGCTGAGAATGATGGCTTCCAGCTTCATCCATGTCCCTGCAAAGGACATGAACTCATTCCTTTTTATGGCTGCATAGTATTCCATGGCATGTATGTCCCACATTTTCTTTATCCACTCTATTATTGATGCGCATTTGGGTTGGTTTCAAGATACTTCTATGTAGTCTTTTACCTTTGCAATGAATAGCTATGCCAACTCAGATATGTGCTATTATAACATTCCTCCTCATTAATAAGACCATCTTTGTACTGTATGGTGTCACTAGTTCATCATTACAGATATTTTAGTCTTTATGCTGAACAGTTGAATTTATTTTGATCAAGACATCTTTTTAAAGTGAGATTTAAGTTTTATTTATTTATTCATTTTCCTTCCAACTTTTATTTCAGATTCAGGGGGTACATGTGCAGGTTTGGTACATGAGTAAATTGCATGTTGCAGGGGGTTGATGTACAGATTATTTCATTACCCAAAACTGTGGTTTTGAATTCTTGGTCAGAGAGCTCACATATTGCCATCTCATTAGGGTCAGTGACTGGATTTTGGGTTTGTCCCTTTGGTGAGGTCATGATTCTCTGTTTGCAGTTGTTTCTTATGGGTATATGTCTATGTCTTTGCATTGAATGACTGTTCATTCCAATCTTCTCTGTCCAGCTTGTTTTGGTTTTTATTAGACATATTTGCTTAGTGAATCTTTACTGCTAGGTTGCTACCCTCTTTTTGGCTCAAGATGGTGCCAGGTTCACCTCAGCTGTAGTAAATGATCAGAGCACTGGCTATGCTGAACGGGGGAGAACCCTAAGGGATTATCACTGGATCATCCAGTGTCAAGGCTGGCTAGGGCTTTGTGCCCAGGGGACCTGTGGAATGTACCTTCTAAAGCGTGGTGCTGCTCAACAACCACTCTGATCTGGGGTCTTCTTTGGCTAAGTAACAGATCAGTTTCCACAGCTGGGGATGTTAGCCCTGCCTACACACTTTGTCTCTGCCTCTCCTTAGGGATATTTCTCCCTTCAGGCAGTCATGATGCTTTCTGTGGGTTAAGGCAAGAAAAGGTCTCCTGCCAGGGCACCCAAGATGATGGAGAAGCTGGTTAACCGCCTTGATCATTCTTTCTCGAGTGTAGATTGTGAGCTGGGGGCGGTTTTCCATGTACTCAGTGCTGGGCAGAAGGGTGGGGGAGGAGCACTGCAGATGTGTAAGTCCGATTCTCTTCCCATTTGCTTAGTGTTTTCACATCTCTGTGGCCTTGGGAACTATTTCATCCTTGTGTTTGACTTTTGGGTTGTTGCTGGTGAATATCTTGGCACTGTATAATTGTTTTCTGTTTTTTTGTGTGTGGGAAAGTGAAACCATCTTGCTTCTATATTGCCATTTTGGAACTGGAAGTAAAAAATCTTTGCATTAGTTAACTTTGCAGAATTGAATTTAAAAAAGCTATCTTCAACTCATTTTAGAAGAACATGTAAATATTGTCTATGTGGCCCGGCGCAGTGGCTCACGCCTGTAATCCCAGCACTGTGGGAGGCTGACATGGGCGGATCATGAGGTCAGAAGATTGAGACCATCCTGGCCAAAATGGTGAAACCTCATCTCTACTGAAAATACAAAAATTAGCCAGTTGTGGTGGCGGGTGCCTGTAGTACCAGCTACTCAGGAGGCTGAGGCTGGAGAATAGTTTGAACCTGGGAGGTGGAGGTTACAGTGAGCTGAGATCATGCCATTGCACTCCAGCCTGGGTGACAGAGTGAGACTCTTTCTCAAAAAAAAAAAAAAAAAAAAAGAAATATATTATCTATGTATAAAAACTCATAATTGTTAAAGCAGAACAAGATAAGAAGTATAGGAAGGGGACAAGACAATTCTGTAGAGTGGATTTCAACCATAATTACTATTTTGCAAAGAAATTCAAACAAATAAACAAACCTCTCAGAAAACTATCATTCTATACTGAAAAACAAAGTCCATTTATACATTTCAAAAACTGAAGATGAGTTACAACATTTCTAAATTACAGAGAAAGTATAAATAGTATTCTAAACAGTAGAAATCATGGTGGGGCATAGTGGCTCACGCCTGTAATCCCAGCACTGTGGGAGACCGAGGTGGGCAGATCAGTTAAGAACAGGAGTTCGAGACCAGCCTGGCCGACATGGTGAAACCCCGTCTCTACTAAAAATACAAAAATTAGCCAGGCGTGGTGGTGGGCACCTATAATCCCTGCTACTCAAGAAGCTGAAGCATGAGAACCTCTTGAACCTGGGAGGTTGAGGTTTAGTGAGCTGAGGTTGCACCACTGCACTCCAGCCTGGGTGATAGAGCAAGACGCTGTCTTGAAAAAAAAGTAGAAATCAATACATAAATTATTAGGCATAGTGGGAACTATATAATGTAATGAAAAGGCACACCAGAAAAGAACACTTAACAACTTTACATTCAATTAAAAAATGTATCATTAAAGCATTAATGCACAATTGTTTGACATGGAGGAGAGTGTGGCAGCCATCTAATTCTCTTTGCAAACCTCCAAGTACATGGAGCTAATTGAGGAGAGCTCCAGCTGCCAGCTTTGGAATCTATCCCTATGCCAGGCTATGCCACCTACATACTGCTCTCATGGGATTTAAGGCACAACCTATTTCTGGAGACAAGGATTATCTCTGACTGCAACTTTGGCTTGAGGACTCCCTGTTGGTTTTCCCAACCTTCTTAGACAATGTGGCTGTCCAGAAAGTTTCCGCTCACCTTGTCTCCCCGTTTCCTACACTCCAGGTCAGACTTGCACTGCAGCTTGATGACTCTTCCCAGTGTTCTCTGGTTCCTTCTCCATATTCTTTCACAGACATTTCCCCCTAATAAGCACCTGCATGGTGAATCTGCTTTTGACATCTGCTTCTCTGAGAACATGGAATAACACAAAAAGAATGACGAAATAATACATTTGTGGAGAAAGATCTGATTTGCACATCATTGAAGTTAGCAAGTTCAAGTAGCAGGCATACTAGAACCTCAAGAGTTCATGTGTGGCAGAAAAAGGAAGTCAGAATTGGATTCAGCAATGCAGTGGCTTTCTAAGAGGGGTACATACTAGTGGCAAACTTGGATTTCTTTTTGGCAGAATTCAATGTTTTGAGAAGATCCCAAGTAGTAGTAGGTCTCAAACGCAGGAAGCATCAGCACCAGGAAGTCACTGGGAATGCATGATTGTGGGTGGCTCCGCTCTTCACCCAGTTACTGAGGGTTCAAGGAGCAAAATCAAGCTCCCTAGGGAACAGCAATGGTCAAGGTGGAGCTGATATCCAGTCCTAGAGTTTTTACAACCAGAAATGGAAGCAGAATTTCTACTTTATCAGTCATTATAGAGGTCATGGTAAGAAAACAAAAACTCTGGAGGCTCACCCGGTCATCACAGATAACCTGTTAGGAAAAAGATAACTCATCACAGACTCCCTGTATGGGCAGTACTAATACCTTGAATGTAATCCTTCTTGGTCAGGATTACCTCAAAAAGAATGGCAATTCTTAGGGGTGGGAAGACAGAGACTGACAATATCAAGATGATAAAACGAATTAACAAAAATATTGACTACTTGGACAATCCAGTTACTCAGGCAACTTCAATAAATTGTAAACTTAGATGAGAAAATTAAAAATATATTGGTGTATAGCTGTTAACAAAAAATCTTAAGTAAGCCATAAGGATATATTTAAAAATATTAACCACCAACCTCTTAATGGCAGAAATTCTACCCAATATGTGTTTTAGCCACAATATATTTAAAAAAGAAATAAATAATGAGAATATTAATAAATTGTTTAATTTTTTGCATATTAAAAATACTTTTTTATAAGCAAAAATCAGCTTGGGAAACAAATTAAGAATGCAATAAAAATCTATTTTAAAGTAATAATAAACAGCTCTGCATATTAAAATGTATTGGGATGTAGGCCAAAACAGTGTTTAGAAGAAAATGTACTCACTTAAAGGTCTTTAATAAGAAGAAATAAAAAAGAGATATTCACAAAAAAAAGATTGTACTGTAGAATTCTAGAACAGAATAAAATATTTAAAGCTAAATAGGGAAGAAATTTAAAAGCATAAATTAATAACCTGGAAAGTAACTGGCACAATTACATACAAAATTAAAAGCTAATTATTTGATGAGAGGAAGAACACTGATAAACCTGTGATAAAAATATAATTTTAAAAACACAGAATAATTTTAGTGCATAAATATATTTATATGGATACCCCAATGTGATATATCCAATTTTAAAACATCAGGCTGGGTGCGGTGGCTCACACCTATAATCCCAGCACAGCACTTTGGGAGGTTGAGGTGGGTGGATCATTTGAGGTTGGGAGTTTGAGACCAACCTGGCCAACATGGTGAAACCTGTCTCTACTAAAAATACAAAAATTAGCTGGGTGTGGTGATGTATGCCTGTATTCACAGCTACTCAAGAGGCTGAGGCAGGAGAATCACTTGCTCCTGGGAGGCAGAGACTGCAGTGAACAGAGATGGCCTCACTGCAATCCAGCATGGGTGACAGAGGGAGACTCCACCTCAAAAAAAAAAAAAAAAAGTAAAAAAAATAAAAACACCAATATACACACCCAGAGAGAGAGAGAGAGAAAAAAATCCTAACTTTCCCTAAATTAATCTCCTTTCCTGGGCACCCTATTCAATAAATGGTGTTGTGAAAATTGGACAGCCATATGCAGAAGGATGAAACTGCTCACCACATACCAAAGTTAACTCAAGGTGGATTAAAGACTTAAGTGTATGACTTGAAGCTATAAAAGTCCTAAAAGGAAATCTAGGAAAAATTCTCCTAGACATTGGCCTAAGCAAAGAATTTATGATAAAGACCCCAAAAGCAAATGCAACAAAATCAAAAATAAACAAAGGAACCTCAACTAAAGTAAATTCTTCTGCACAGCAAAACAAAAAAACAACAACAGCAAAAAAACCAGAAATGTAAATGCAACAAAATCAAAAATAAACAAAGGAACCTCAACTAAAGTAAAATTGTTCTGCACAGCAAAACAAAAAAACGAAAACAGCCAAAAAAAAACAGAATAAACAGAATCTACAAAAACTCAAGTAACTCAATTAGAAAAAAACAAAGAACCCCATTGAAAAGCAGGCAAAGGATATGAACAGTCATTTCTCAAAAGAAGACATACAAGCTGCCAACCAACATAGGAAAAAAGGCTTACGATCACTAATCATCAGAGAAATGCAATTAAAACCACAATGAGACACCATCTTACACCAGTCAGAATGGCTATTAATAAAAAGTCAAAAGACAACAGATGTTGGCAAAAATGCAGAGAAAAGGGAACACTTATATACTGTTGGTGGGAATGTAAGCTAGTACAATCTCCATGGAAAACAGTATGAAAATTTCCCAAAGATCTAAAAATAGAACTACTTTTTGACCCAGCAATCCCAATACTGGGTATCTCCTCAGTGGTAAAAAATTGTTATATCAAAAAGACACCTGAACTCATGTGTTTCTTGTAGCACTATTCACAATAGCAGTGATATGGAACCAACCCAAGCATCCATCTACAGATGTTAAAGAAAATGTGATATATATATATATATATATATATATATATATATATATATATAATATAAGTGAGTGATGTTTGTAACCTACTCTGCCAACCTCTGTCTTTAAGTTGGTTTATCAGACCACTTACATTTAATACATATGGTATGTGTGTGTGTATATATATATATAATATATATATCTGTGTATATATATATAATATATATTTATCTGTGTATATATATATATATATATATATATATATATATATAGTGGAATACTATGTAGCCATTAATAATAATGAAATTGTGTCTCCTGCAGCAACATATATGGAACTGGAAGCTATTATCCTAAGTGAAATAACTCAGAAATGAAAAATAAAATACCATGTGTTCCCACTTACAAGTGGGAGGTAAACAATGAGTATACTTTGGACATAAAAATGGAAATAATAGACAATGAGGACTTCAAAAATGGGGAAGGTGTGAGGGTTGAGAACTTATCTATTGGGTGCAATAATCCCTATTTGGGTGATGGGTGTACTTGAAGCCCAAACGTCACCATTACACAATATATCCATGGAACAAACCTGTACCCCCTGAATCTACAATTAAAAAAAAATCTCCTTTCTTGAATTCTCTTTCTGTCTGTCCAGTGTTAGAGAGGTCCATGCTCTGACTTCATCCCTGGGTGGTCTTCTAGGGTCCCTTGCCTATAATTTTAACTTCCTAGTTGTTATCTATGGCCTTGATTTCTTCCTTAAGCTTTAAATGCTTTTTAAATTTTTTTACTCAAAAATCTGTTCTTTGACATCTAATAAACATCCCTTAATTTAAACATCTAAAACCAAGCAAGCTCTCCGCATGTACCCACTCACATATGGTTCCTCCTTCAATTGTCTTTCCCTCAGAATATGGCGCCACCATTCATCCAGCTATTCAGGCATCACCCTCAGCATTATCATCTCACCTGGAATTCATCAAGTACCCTACTGGTGCTACCTTTGAGGAAAGTATGTATATATGTTGATCTCAGCTGCTTCTTACCACCTGCATTCCTATCACTTTAATCCATATCTTCATTTCTTGCCTGGATCTTGCAGTAAGTCCATTTAACACCACCTGCCCCAAGAGCCTGGACAAGCCTTTAAAATCTGCCCAGTGACATCTCACCACACACAAAGGAAAGTTTATCATGTTCCCTCAGATCCTCACATGGGTAACGCCTTCACTCCCCTGCTCAGATGCTGGATCACCTTATCAAAGATGACCTCATTACACCACTACCTTTCTCGCCACCCCCTTTTTCTGCTTTATCTTTCTTCACAGAAGTTATTGTGATCTGAACTTATAGTATTTGTTTGTATACTTGTATATTGTCTGCCTGTTTCTCCCTCTGGGTGTCAGAACACACATTCACCCTGGCCCTGGCCCACTACTAGTAGCTTTCTTTTTTTTCAGAAACAGCAACTTCCAAAACTCCCTAGCCCAGAAGATGAAGTGGAGACCTAGAGAAGGTAGTGCATTGCTTGAAGCCATGGAACTCCCCTATCCCATGTCATGGTCAGAGACAGGTACAAAATACCCAGCGGTTTTAAGACATACTAGAGATTAGAGTTTTCACCCACAATTGAGAACTGACAGCTGAGACCTCAGAAGAGGGGAGCTGCACTAATGAATGCCTGCCATGAATGAAGAAAAGTCCTCCTATCTATAAATATGAGAATGGTAGTCAAAGGTCACTTTACGCAGACTGTCTTTCAACTTCCACAGAGGAACTAGAATGGATTATTTCCCTAAGTGAGTGAATCTCTAGGTATGAAGGAGGCATGCTAGCTTTGATCCACCACCGCTCACAGAGGAAGATCTCAAATAAAATAAAGTATACAGTATTACTGCATCGCTTCTCACTACCCCAGGCCCAGTGTGTTTGGAAATATTGAGAGAGAAGTTGGGGGGTTGTGTCATCATGACAGCCTGGAGGCCCTCAAGGCATCTGGCTGTCTTCAGATTTAGTTAGGGGAGGAACAACAGTTTTAAGTGGGTATCCGTAGCTTCCACAGTAGAAGCCAGGACAGGGTGCATGTCATGTGGCTTTAGACATTCACAGCCAGCCTCTGGGCCATCTTGTTTTCGGGTAAGCAGAGTGTGGCTCTGACCCTTCTCAGAAGTTGCTAGGCATTCCAGCTCAAGTAACCCACCAGTCTTTTAAATATAGATAGTACAAATCCAATAACACTCTTACATTTCAACATAGCATTGGCACCAAAACCCAGACTGCTGTAATAAAATCAAGTTACATCCGCCAGTTCTATATTTATGGACAACGGGCTTTAGAAAATTTAGAGGACAATCTGGAAAGCAAAGCAAGAAAATTTTATTTCAAAATAGGATTTGCTTGGGAGACTCCAGGTCCCCAAAAGAGAATTATCGTGGAGACCCTTTAGGCAGCCACATAAGCAGATCTAGAGTAAGTTTAGAGCCAAAATACACATTTTCCTGTTGTCAGATGATAAATCTGTATAAATCTTATCTTGTTCAACTAAAAAGTAAAAGCAACAACTGGGAGCTAGACCTCTGAAATTACGATGTTAGAGAGTCTAATGATGGGATGAAGACATAGTTTCAGCTTATGGCTTCAATATGTTTGGTCTGTACCAAAACTCATGCCGAAATCTGATCCCCAGTATGGTGGTGTTGGAAGCCAGGGCCTAATGTGAAGTGTATGAGTCAGGGGTATGGATCCCTCATTAGTAACTTGGCACTGTTTTCATGGTAGTGAGTGAGTTTTTGCTCTGGTGAGCCTGAAGTAGTTTTCTTGGAAATTGATTAGTTCCCTGAGAATAAGTTGTTATAAAGACAGGGCTCTCCTTGAGTTCTCCTGAACTCTCCTAGAGTTCTAGAGTTCAGGACTCTACCTGAACTAATCACATTGGCCAGGTGAATAAAATTGCTCTGGTTTGCTCAGGTCAAATATGGTCCATCCCAGATATGAGGTTAGACAGAATCTCGTCTAAACTTCATGTCTGTTTTACAATGGGATATGGGTAGAATGGATAATGGGGTGTTTATTCCAGCTATTACTAGGTATATTACCACTATTTTTACCTCTTTGCACATGTTTGCTTCCCTTTTGATTTTCCACCATGTTGTGAGGCAGCATGAAGACCTCACCAAAAGCAAAGTGGATGCCAGTGCCACGCCCCTTGAACATTCCAACCTGCAGAACCGTGAGAAAAATCAACCTCCTTTTTTTATACATTGCCCAGTCTCAGATATTCTGTTACAGCAACACAACAGGGACTAAGACAATTTTTCTATTTTTAGCACCATCTCCTGAGTATAAAATGTACTTCCAGATGGGTTTCAAATAGCTCTGAAGCTCAATGCTTTCTTTTTTGTGCTAGTCAGTTCTGGATGGTGGTCTTATCCTAATGAACATGTGTCTTGGGCTTCTTTAAAACAGCATATGGCATGTGCCCACTCCTGAACCAATCACTATGACAAGGAGTGGTTTAACTGTGACTTTGCCTGAACTAATCATATCGGCCAGGGGAATAAAATTGCTCTGGTTTGCTCAGGTCAAATATGGTCCATCCCAGGTAGGATGTTAGACGGAATCCCATAGAAACTTCATTGTGTGTTTTACAATGGGGTATGAGTGGAATGGATAATGGGGTGTTTGTTACAACTGTTACTAGGTATATTACAGCTATTTTTACTAAAATAAAAATGATGTTTTTTCTTCTGTGTGCTTTTATGATTTTCAGTTTTGCTATAATGAACGTATATTTTGTAATAAAAAGAAGGAAATACAAAAGAAAATAAAATTAGAAATAGGATACATAGCAATGGAGAACAACGTTAAAACTAGGATGTGTTAGGCACAATTATATGCTAATAAAATTAGATAAGTGAAATGTGTGCATTTCTATTAAAATGCAATATATTAATATTGAATGAAGAAAAAAGAGAACACCAAGAACTGAAAGAGAAAGTGGATAATTTACCAAAGAAACGTACTCGCTTCTCCTACCTACTCTATCCAGCAGAACTTGAAAATTGTCTTTAGATCTTCAAAAAGCAAATATAGTCTCTTAGTTACCAAACATGGTATTCTATCTGTAGTGGACATTTGTTGTGTTTGTAACTCAAAAGTATCTTTTGAACATCTTTCTATGTTTGGAGAATTTCCCATATTACAAATTCCTCTTCTCCGAGATAGAAATCAGACCATGCTCTCCCAGACTCTCTTGCAGTCAAACAGGCTTTGACCTGGGCTTTGCTAATGAGGTGCATCTGCAACCAGACTTCAATTGCAAAGTAAAAAATGGGAGAACAAGTACATAGTGTGGATCAACTTTTGGCAAATATAGTGCCAGGGCCTCTGGC
This sequence comes from Plecturocebus donacophilus, assembly GCA_004027715.1. Taxonomy (NCBI): domain Eukaryota; kingdom Metazoa; phylum Chordata; class Mammalia; order Primates; family Pitheciidae; genus Plecturocebus; species Plecturocebus donacophilus. The sequence continues at coordinate 95,310 of PVKP010002174.1, forward strand.
AACCTGCTTTCACCATAAGCCTCTGGAACCCTGCAGGAGGAGCCTCCTCAGCCACCACAGACACTCAAGTGAGCAGGGAGCACGGCTTAGAGAAGTGGTAGAGGCAGCAAGCCAGCTGACGTGGAGCCTGAGGGTTTGATGTGGGAGTGTCTGCAGTGGAGCACCTCCAGGGATGGCCTGAAATGTATGCGTTTCATCCCCCAGGCTTGACTTGCTCCCATAGGAGACTTTAACCCTAGAGGAACTGTAGGGCCTGATGTTTCAGGGTGGTCTTTCCCATCAGACCAGGCTGATCTGACCTGAACACCCCTTGGTCTGCTGGCCTCTCCTCGGGCCCTAGCTGGGCCACACCTGCTTGTAGGGCAGTCTCTGGTGCCCTGGGGGCTGGCACCATAGCTTCTGTGCTGGTGGACTGTGCCTGATCAGGGGAGAGCTCCAGCTGGGTGTCTCCATGGCCACACACCAGGCTACCCATTCCCTCCCCAGACTGAAGCTTCCTCCAGGCCCATAGCAACTCCCCACATCACTTTGCTGGCATGTGCCAACACTAGTGGGAGGGGCTTGCTTTCTTTGCCCGGTCAGTGGAGGGGAGCGCAGTCCACCCCACTTCCCTTTGCAGACTGCCATTGCAGATGGAGCCTTGGTGGGCACAAGTTTAGAAGCCCCACCCCTGCCAGTGCCTGGTCCTGCACTAACACTGTGCAGAGAACAGCAGATCTTCCTTCACCCTGAACAATCACTCCTGCTTGTTGGGCATAGAGAAGGCACCCTGCACCAGCCAGCACCTCACACCAGACCCAACACTACCTCCGGTGTGACCATACACACAGTCTCCAGCAGGGCTCCCTCACTCCACTGTCCCCCAACCTGTCTGCATTACCTCTGTCACTGTGGTGAGCACCTGCAAGGAGGCAGGCACTTGCACCCACTGGCACTCTGCCACAGCGGCTGCACCTCACCGCACCACCCCTGCCACCAGCACACCATACTCCATGCCTCAAAGAGCCAGAGAACAAAACCGGAGCCCAATGCAAGTCCTCCAGTTAATTAGAACATTGAGTTCTTTTATATCTGTGAGGATTTTTTTGTCTAGATAGTTTATAATTCATTGAGAAGGGGTGTTAAAATCTCCAACTATAAGTGTGACTTTGTCTATTTCTCCTCCCAGTTCTATCAGTTTTTGTTTCACATATTTTTCAGTTCTGTTGTTTGGTGCACACACTTTTAGGATTGCTATGTCTTTTTGGAGAATTAACCGTATAAAATATCTCTGTCTCTGATGATTTTCTTTGCTGTGAAGTCTATTATATATGGTAATAATAAAACTAGTCCTGCTTTCTTTTGCTTAATGTTTGCATGATATACCATTTTCCAATATTTTACTTTTAAGCTGTCTATATCATTATATTTTAAGCAAATTTTTTGTAGACAACATATAAGTGGGTGATGTTTGTAACCTACTCTGCCAACCCCTGTCTTTAACTTGGTTTATCAGACCACTTACATATAATGTACTTATTGGTGCATTAAAATGTAACATTTATTTAATTTTTTGTTTATGTTTAGTCTCTCTTTTATTTCTGTAATTTCATGGATTTCTGTGGATTACTTGAACATTTTTCAAACTATTTTGATACATGTATAGTCTTTTTGGGTGTATTTCTTGCTCTTTTATATATATAAGATACATATATTATATATATGTAAGATATATGTGTATCATATATATATATCACATATATATACATATATATATATAATATATATATATTTTTTGAGACAGTCTTGCTCTGTCTTCCAGGCTGGAGTGTAGTGGCATGATCTCAGCTCACTGCAACCTCTGCCGCCCGGGTTCAAGTGATTCTTCTACCTCAGCCTCCCAAGCAGCTGGGATTACAGGCACAAGCCACCACACCTGGCTAATTTTGTATTTTTAGTAAAGATGGGGTTTCATCATGTTGGCCAGGCTGATCTTGAACTCCTGACCTCAAGTTACCCACCCACCTTGGCCTCCCAAAGTGCTGGGATTACAGGTGTGAGCCCCACACCTGGCCCTTACTCTAATAAATTTAGTGGTTGCTTTAATATTACGTTATATGTAGTTTTAGTAGAGATGGGGCTTCTCCATGTTGGTCAGGCTGGTCTCAAACTCCTGACCTCAGTTGATCCACCCACCTTGGCCTCCCAAAGTGCTGGGATCACAGGCATGAGGCACCGTGCCCAGCAGTTTCTCCCATATTTATAATGTAATGGTCTTTCTCTACATTGCTATCAGATGCATTATAATTTTCGCTTCAATCATCAAACACAATTTCAAAGTCTCCACAAAAAGGAAGGTTGATTGTGTTTACCAATATACTGGCTTATTATGGTTTATTTTCTGATGTTGCAAGTTTCCTTGTTTTTTTTTTTCTTGAGACGGATGCTCTTGTTGCCCAGGCTGGAGTGCAATAGCACGATGTTGGCTCACTGCAGTCTCTGCCTCCTGAGTTCACTGCCTCAGCCTCCCAAGTAGCTGGGATTACAGGTGCAGGCCATCACACCCAGCTAATTTTTGTATTTTTAGTAGAGATGGGGTTTCACCATGTTGGCCAGGCTGGTCTCGAACTCCTGACTTCAGATGATCTGCCCATCTCAGCCTCCCAGAGTGCAAGGATTACAGGCGTGAGCCACCATGCCTGGCCCCAAGTTTCCTTCTTTCTTTTGTAATTTCCTTTCTGTTTAGAGAACTTTCTTCAGTCATTCATTTAGGGTGGTGATAACTTCTTTTAGTTTTGCTAATGATAACATCTCTTAGTTTTCCTTCATCTGAGATGTCTTGATTTCCTTTTCATTCCTGAACTATATTTTTTTGAAGTATAGGATTCTGGGCTGGCAGTCCTCTTTTTTCAGCACTTGGAAAACATTATGTCATTTCCTTTTGGCCTCCATGGTTTCTGATGAGAAATCCACTGTCCTTTGAATCATTTTTCCAATACAGACATTATTTCTTTCTTGATGCTTTTAATATCTTTCTGTGTGTCTAGTTTTCAGAAGTTTAACTATGATGCGTCTCAGTGTGGATTTTTTTGGGTTGATCTTGTTTGGGATTTGCTTAGCTTCTTGAATCTGTAGGTGTATGTCTCTTGCCAAATTTGGGAAGTTTTCAGTTATCGTTTCTTTGAGTACATTTTTAGCCCTGCTTTTTCTGATGAAAGTACGTTAGATCTTTTTTTTTTTTTTTTTTTTTTTGAGATGGAGTCTCCCTGTGTCGCTAGGCTGAAGTGCAGTGGCATAATCTCAGCTCTCTGCAACCTCCGCTTCTGGGGGTTCAAACGATACCCCTGCCTCGGCCTCCCAAAATGCTGGGATTACAGGTGTGAGCCACTGTGCCTGGTCTAGATCTTTTATTATTGTCTCACACATCTCTGAGGCTCTGTTCAAATTTTTCCCAGTCCATTTTCTCTCTGTTGTTCAGATTGGGTAATTTATTTTATCTTCTAGTACATTGCTTTTTTTCCCATCTGTTCCCTGTTGAGTCCATCCACTGAGTTTTAAATTTGGGTTATTTATTTATTTATTTATTTAGGGGTTCTAATTTTGTATTTTGAGTTCCAAAATTATTTTTCTTTGGTTCTTCCTTACATCCTCTATTTTTTTGCTGAAATTGTCTTTTTTTTCCATTTGTGTCGGCTCATTTACCCAATTGTATTACGATTGCTTTAAAAATCAATATTTCTATCATCTTTATTCATATATATATATATATATATAGAGAGAGAGAGAGAGAGAGAGAGAGAGAGAGAGAGATGGAGATTCTCTCTTGTCACACAGGCTGGAGTGCAATGGTGCGATCTAGGCTCACTGCAACCTCCGCCTCCTGGGTTCAAGCGATTCTCCTGCCTCAGTCTCCTGAGTAGCTGAGATTACAGGCACCCACCGTTATGCCTAGCTAATTTTCTTATTTTTAGTAGTTTTGCCCAGGCTGGTCTCGAACTCCTGACCTCAGATGATCCACCTGCCTCAGCCTCCCAAAGTGCTGGGATTACAGGTGTGAACTACCACAGCCGGCCTGTATGCTAATATCTATTGATCATCTCTTTTTTTCCCTTTCGGTTTCAGATCTCCAGGGTTGTTGGTATAATGAGTGATTTTCACAGAAACCCGGGCATCTTTGTATTCTATTATGAGGACCTAGATCTTATTTAAACCTTCTATTTTAGCTGGCTTTTTCAGGCACTTCTCCAGCAGAGTGGTGGCAGTCGGGAGCACCATCTTGGTGAAAGAGAAATTTGGGTTCCTCAATTGACCTCTGTTGACAACCCACAGGACTCTTCATTAATGTTGGGCAAGGTTAGGGGTTCCAGCCCCTGTTTGGTGTCTATTGATACCTTTCTGCGTGAAGGGGTAGGAGTTTCTGTCTGGAGGGGTAGGAGCGATTCCTCCCCACATGGCCTCCAAGACATTGTGGCTGGGGTGTGGTTTGCTCTTCTTGCTACTGATTGATGCTGGAAGTCTTGACTCTCCCTCCACCAGCACCTCTAACAGGAGGGGATGGGGGCCTCTTTATTGCCCAGTGGGGATGAAATTTCTGGCTTCCTACTTGGGCTTCTCTGATACCGTGTGCGTGTGTGTGTGTGTGTGTGTGTGTGTGTGTGTGGTGGGAGGTTGTTTGCATGTCTCACTGTGCTTTTCACAGGTGAAAATCTAGGCTTTCCCGTCAGCCTTTGCTAGCATGGATGGGAGAGGAGCCACCATTTTTTCCATGGTAGTTGGCTTGAGTAGAGTGACTATTACATGTTTTCTGTCATGGTAGGCTGCCCTCTTCCTGCTTCTTTGGCTGAAGACAGCAGGCTTCCCTTGGGGATCGTATTGTCTGCATCTATTTCATTTCCAGGTTTCTGCATTCTTCAGCTCCATGACTGGGATAGATGAGGCTTAAAGAAAACCCAGGCCATCTCATTCTGCAAGTCACAAAGTCACTGCCTTCATAGCTCACTGCAGCCTTGCACTCTTGTGCTCAAGTAATCTTCCCACCTCAGTCTCAGCCATCTGAGTAGCCAGGCTTAAATTTTTTAAATTTTTCATGGAGATGAGATCTCATTATGTTGCTCAGACTATACAAATGACATTTCTTTTTTTTTTTTTTTTTTTGAGGCTGAGTTTTGCTCATACTGCCCAGGCTGGAGTGCAATTGTGCAATATCAACTCACCGCAACCTCTGTCTCCTGGATTCAAGCGATTCTTCTGCCTCATCCTCCCAAGTAGCTGGGATTACAGGCATGCGCCACCATACCCAGCTAATTTTGTATTTTTAGTAGAGACAGGGTTTTTCCATGTTGGTCAGGCTGGTCTTGAAGTCCTGACCTCTGGTGGTCTGCCCACCTCGGCCTCCCAAAGTTCTGGTATTTACAGGCATGATCCACCGTGCCCAGCCTGCAAATGCCATTTTTAAAAAGAAAAACCATAGGCCATGCTTGCTTATTAATACAGACAATACTCTTGAAATACATATTCATAGAATTCAAGTGATCCCTGATCCATTCATCTGGGGATACACATGATGTCATATGAACATCAATAACCCAAATTTCCTGTTCTTGCCTCTCCCAAAAAATTCACTTCAATTGTTTTTGGAATCCCTTGAGGGGTAGATTTTCACAGGAAATAAATTATCCAGTCAGCTGTGCATTACTATGCAGCATCCACTGTGTTATTTTTCTTTCTCTTATTTCTCTGAGTTAATGTCTGTTATCTACAGAGGTATATGAACGAGCCTTACCTTTGTTACTGCTGTTGCAGACTATCATAAGAATAGCAATGTCTATTTCAAAGATGCTGTTTTCAGATAATAAAAACATCTAATTTTCAAGATACTGAGGAGTTCTGCATAGAAGAAGCGTTTTCTGCTCAGCTTTGAGCTACCCTTGGGCTGTGAAGCAGTACTGCGTGTTCCCAGTGCCTTTACGCATGAATCAAATACTCCTACAAATACGCTGTGCCAGTCATTTGCCTGTTTGCAGGTCAGCTTCCTGGCTTCCTGTGTTCTGCTCTGTATCACAAGGAACGGAACTATGTTTCCCAAGACTCTTTCCTTTCTAACTTCTGCAAAGATTCAGCCAAGGGGAAGAGGGTGGAAGTAGAGATGAAACCAGGATGTTTCTCCTTTTCTCTCTCTGCTTCTAGGAGTACCTCCAAGGGCAGGAATATGTCCACAAATAGTTCTTTCTTCTAAGATCCCAGCTTGCTGAGAAGGTCCAGAATCGTCCATCCTCTGTAGGTGGTACAACTCCAAGGCTCTGGTAACACCCTTTCTCCTCTTTGTTCCTCTAAACTAAAGATTCGTAGTAGTTTTTTTCTGTTGATAATTTTAGGGCTGCCTCATTTTCCCTCCCCAACCCATTTAACTTCTCAATCATTCTATTACCTAGGTATCTAGTTAGATGTATTAAGTTTTCTCTGAAATACCTAGAGCCATTTCTGTTTTCTTGGGAGGATTCCAACTGTTTTAGACTTCTGAAAGTGGCCAGGTGCAGGGGCTCATTCCTGTAATCTCAGCACTTTGGGAAGCTGAGGTGGGTGGATCATTTGAGCCCAAGAGTTCAAGATTAGCCTGGGCAACATAATGGGAGCTCGTCTCTACAAAGTAAACAAAAATTTAGCCTGGTGTGGTGGTGTGTACTTGTAGTCTCAGCTACTTGATGGGTCTGAGGTGGAAGGATTGTTTGAGCCCAGGAGATCAAGGATGCAGTGAGCTGTGATCATGCCACTGCACTGCAGCCTGAGTGACAGAGTGAGACCCCGTCTCAAAACAAAGGGGACAATTTAAAGTTGTACAGCCAGGAGGTTGAGGCTGCAGTGAGCCAAGATTGCACCACTGCACTCCAGCCTGTGGGTGACAGAACAAGACCCTGTGTATAAGAAGAAAAAGAAAGAAAAGAAAAAAGAAAACAATAACACAAGTGGAACAACTTCGGCAAGAATTTTGAGGTCTCTGAGTAAACCAACACAAAGTATGGGAACAACACGTTAGTATGAGATCAACTTCCTCTTTCCACATCATACTAGTTGTTAGGTATGGGTTGTGTGAAAACCTGTAGAAAACCATGCACATTTTAGTTCATGTAATTGTCAATCCTTAAAGTTGTGCAGTTTACAACAAGGTCATCTGTGTCTAACAACACTGAGTAGGTAGACATTGTCAAACCTCATTTATCTTAGGTATTAATATTTATCTATTAGTAGTATTAGTCTTAAGTAATAGAAAGAAAGAACAGTAGCCTAAAGAAAACAATTATTTTCTTACATGTAAAAGTTTGTAGAGATGCAGTCCAGAGCCAATATAGCCACTTTTCTCCACAACATCCACAGCACCCAGATGCTGGGTTCCTTCCAACTTAAGAGCTCAACAGTTCCCGCAAGTGTGAACCTCATTCCTGTCAAGCTTAGCTTCCTAGAAGGAAACATCTTCCTTCTGGGCAGCAGAATAGAGGAAGGGCCAAACAAAACAAAACAACAGCAACAACAAATCACACCAAGGCAATGGAAAAATACCAAGTGTCTCCTAAGGAAGAGTCCCAGTAGCTACTCTGACCCTCTGCTTACATCTCCTTGGCCAGCACTTTCAGGACTGGGTTAGTGGATTTAGATAGTTCCTTCTTTCATCTATGACCTTAAACTTAAGAGACTTTAGAAGACTCAGGATGTTAACGGCCCCTTGAAAGAAATAGATACCAAACCAGAAACCTAGAAACATAGATTTTCAGTGCTACATTTTATCGAGATGAAAAAATAGGTAAAAATTAACCAGCTAGTTTAAAACTAATGGAGGGCTGACACCCAAGTTTTTCAACTCCTGGTACAGTGATCTCTTCATGATAGATTGCTTCACAGGAAAACGGTCTTCCTCCTGTGGCATATTAAATATAACTGCAAATTATTTGCAAATCCTCCCCTCAAGTGGTGGAGTTTATTTTAATCTCAGCTGGCCTTGGGACTTGCATTGACAAATAGAATATGACAGAAGTGATACCGTAGAGCTTCCAAGCCTAAGTCTCCAGAGCCTTGCAGCATTTACTCTTGCTCTCTTAGAATCCAGTTGCCATGGGAACTAGCCCAATCTAGCCTGCTAGAGGGCCCCATGGAGGAGATCTGAGGCACCTTGGCCAACAGCCTTAGTCAACTGTGAACGATGTGACTGAGACCATGTTGGACTAGGTAGCCCTGACCTGGCCTGCTATATGAAAACAAACACAAATGATCACAGAGGATACTTCAGCTGTTCCTAATTTGCCAATCTATAGAAAGGAGAGAATAATTTTTTGAAGGCACCAAATAAAGTGTTGTTTATTACGGAGCAATAAGTAACTGGTATGTTTTCTCACCCCTTAATCATATTTCTTGTGTTCTTTAAGGGATCCACAGAGTGAGACCACACAGCTTGTCCTAATCTTTTGTTTTTTGTTGTTCCAAGCGAGACATTTAAACATAAGAATAAATGCTTGTTTCTCTAACTATTGAGTTTTGGGTGGTTTGTTACAAACAATTATTATGGTAGTATTTGACTAAGACCTTGGTTTTAGCAAGAGCTTATGTAAATTTTCTTGAGAAAACATACATTGAATTGACACAACTTACTAGAGTCTCTGTTTTCAGAGTACTGCCTTCAACACCTGTTGGACTGGGAAGAAAAAAAGTGGTGGCATGTACAAAATACCAAAAACAGGCTGGCACAGTGGCTTACACCTGCAATCCCAGCACTTTGGGAGGCCCAGGTGGGTGGATCACGAGGTCAGGAGTTCAAGACCAGCCTGGCCAATATGGTGAAACCTCATCTCTACTAAAAATAGTTCTTATTTCCCTCACAAAATTTCTGTGAAGACTGAAGGACAACGTAGAAGCAAAACATTTAGCACATTCCTAGCACAAAGGAGGTGCTCAGTAAAAAGTGGTTATTTTTATTATTACCAGTATTTTATTTGATACTACTATGGCATCAAACAAAAGCTCCTAGAATTAGAATAAACAGACAGGAGAATTAAGGCAAGCAGGAGGCAGTGTCCACAAGGACAAATGTGGTCCATGTGCCCCAGTTGTTAACGCACCTCTTCTCGGTGCTTAGATCTGAGTGGAGGCTGCTGCACTCCCATGACTAGGTATGGCTGTGCTGGTGATGACTCACCATGGAGTAGGACTTCGCTGATAAGAGGAAGCCATGCTCTTGAGACAGCTCCCAGGACGGCGGTTGCTTTGCCTTCAGAAGGCAGCTGAGTAGGGATTGGTGAACCCAGTAGCTATGCTGCCTCTCCCTGTGGGTGGCTCAGCTTCTCTGACAGGGAGAGAATCTGAGTCTAGGCTGTGGCAGCTGTCCATAGGGTAATGTCACATAGCACACTCCTTCTTCAACTTTCTCTTATCTAATCTAAGTGGTCTACATTGTCATTATCCTAAGGAAACATCAGCTCAGGGGATTTGATTGGTAGAAAAGGTGTGAGGAAGGGAATGTGTGAAGGAACTGAAAGCCCATAGGTAGAGTGTTGGACTTTCTGGGGAAGTGAAGTTTGCAAAGGAGGCACCATCAGGATGTACCCACACAGACCAAACACCTCTAGAATCCTGAGTCATCATTTTCCCCTCACACTGATTCCTACTCCCACCCTTAACCAAAATTCCATTGTTTCTATCACTGGCATCACTATTCCCCTCCACTATGCAGAAATGCAACGTGGAGCTCCTCTGTGGCTGTATGATAGACTCCTCCTCCACTCAGTTCATTGCCATGACTTTATTCCATACAATTTTTCTTTCTACATTCTTCCCTCCCCTCTGCCATCCCCCTGGGCTGGGCCCTACCTTCATCATTCCTCCAACACCAAGCTAAGCACTCTGTTTCTTGTCTTTTATCCAATCAGTCCAGATCCCCAATACCACACCAGTGTTTCTTAGACATTACTGTGTCTTGTCACACCTTTCCTCAAAAGCCTTATTTTCCCTAATGCTTTTTTTTTCTAATGTATGAAGTTCTGACTTTTCTTTATGACTTTCATGACACCCCAACCGTCTGGCCCCAGTGGGCAGAATGGCTTTACTCCACTTTTCCACACTCACCCTCATCCGGCAAGTACACCATGGCCCTAGCACAGTGCTGATGGCATCTGGAAATATCGCCAGGGAATCATTTGCAAGACTATTCTAATAAATTAGATTTTTTTTTCCTGGGATGGGGAAACAAGGGACAGAGGTGAAGCACCTTTCCCCAGAAATGTGTTTGCCTCACTGAGACCACAGGTAAGGTCTTAACAGGATGTGAGGAAGAGCATTTCCGATTTGGAATGCAGTTCATTTCTATTAACATTTAGAAAGCATCCTGGGTGGGCAGGAATGAAAACCAGACACTGTACCTGCCATGACAGAGTTTCAATCAATAAGGAGATGAAGGGGCAAGCTACCAGTGTAACAGAAAGCAGAATGAAAGAAAGAAGGGCTCAGTAAAGCCTTGTTTTGTTTTGCAGAAACCATGAGACCCTATGAGGTAGGCATAGGCAAGTATTACCTTCATTTTCCAGATGACAAAACTTGCTTACCTGCCTCAGAGTTTAAGTGGCTTGTTTATTGTCACAGAGCTAATAATTAGCAGATTAGGGTCTCCTAGCTGGGTGATCTTTCGAATGCATGACTCTGCCCGCAGCCAGCAGAGCTATGAAACACTGAGAGAAATAATTAAGCATGCTTGGGAACATTGTGAATGGGCATGGAGCTGGGAGGCCTCCTGGAAAAGTGGCATTTGACCTGGGAATTGATGAATCCCATAGAAACCAATCAGACAGGTGTGAAAACAAAATTAAAATGGGGACTGGGCCTGAAAATTCCCAGGCAAACAAAACCAAGGACCTTAAAAATTGCCGTATTCTTGCTAAAACTACAAACAGAAGTGAAACTTCACTTGGGTCATTTCTGATAAATGCTTATCATAGATAGAAATAAAGCTTAACCCCAGCCAATGATAAGGAACCAACTAACATATGATTATGTGATTAAGAACTTTCCAAAAAGCTACCTAAAAAAGGCAATTAAGCAACCGCAAACCAATCAAATAATGTTTTATTTTGCTTCTATAACTTCCCAATAAATGCATGCCTCTGACATTTTGTCACCGAAGCACTAAATTTTTGTCAGTCTGGTGCTCCCCAATTCATGAATGGCTTCTTAAATAAACTCTTTAAAATTTTACATTGCCTCATTATTTTTTTATATATACAGAAGAAAAGAGAGAAGGAAGAATATTTTAGAAATAAAGGAACTTCATGGGCAAAGTCACAGTGCAAGACAAGAGGAGGAGACCAAGGGCAAGATTACTTGGGGAGTGAAGACTCCCTCCATCTGCTCCCCTGAGAAGCTGAGATAAAGGGGGAGGAGAAGGCTGGGTGCCCCCCACTGATAAGCAGGCTCCACCCAGAGGCCAGTCCAGTGTGTCTGGGGACAGGGGAAAGAGCAGCAGAAGTGCCCCTTCTCCGGGGCGGGGGCAGAAGGGGACCGTTTCCTGGAACCCCAGTTCTCCTAATCAGCACCTAGAGTGGAACCAGGCAGGATTCTGTGGCCACAGAGGACAGACAGATGGTAAGTCCCCTTTTGGAGTCAGAGGCCTAGGGTGAGGGGTGAGGGTGGCTGTATGCAAATGTCCTGTCCCCACTGGAGGGGCGGGACTGTGAGGCTTACAGAGTAGAAAGGGGGAAAGAGAGGGAGGTCATGGGAGAGGGAGTGAGAAATGGCACATCCAATGGACAGGTTCATTCTGAAGCCCACCTGGGAACACAGCCCCGATATAAAAATATGTGTGTGAGGGCAGGGAGGGCAGAGAGGGTATCAAAATGGCCTGATAAAGCTCTCTTTAATGCACTGCTTCCTGAACCAGCTTCTCCTCCTTCTCCCTCCACTCACATCAGGAGTGGGGGGACAAAGTGAGGAAGAGCCGAGGGAACCCAACCGGGCAGGTGGAATGGGGACTCTGGAGCCAGGAAGTAAGTGGCCTCCTCTCCTGGGGCTGGAATACACTGATGCTGTCACTCTGGGCTCTAAATTCACACACTCATCCCATAATGGTTGCTTCAACCTCACCCAGAACAGTTGACATTCCTTGTTTTCTCATCTCCCAGGCATTAAAGTAGGACTGGCTTTGGAAAGAATTGGGAGAATTGTTTCTGTATAAAGGGACTGTGGCACTAACAGATTCATTCTGTCTCCCCTCCTCTCCTCTTCTTCCCATCCCTCTCTCTCCATCCTCTACCTTGTATCTTTCACCTCTTGGTTCCTCCCGTAGATCTCTCCAGAAGAGAGGCTACCCGTGGAAGGGAGCAGGCCATGGGCAGTGGCCAGGCGGGTGCTGACAGCTCTCCTGCTTTTGGGCCTGCTCCTTTGCTCTTCTGTGCTTTTGTTCTACATCTTCCGGAACTGTGGCCCTCGTAAGCAAGCTCCCAGACCCCCTAACCTAGTCAGCCCTCCCCCAACCCTGGGGCGCAGTCACCTTCTTGTTCTTCTGCTCACCTTGACCCTTGGGGTCCCCATGGTTCTTCTTCCTCCCTGCATCCAAACCATTTCCTTTTCACCAGCTCCTCCCTTAGTTACTCACCTGATGTTCTTTGCCTAGCCCCTTGGGGGAGCCCTGGTCTCTTTCCCTCTTCTTTCCCAGCTCTGAGCTTTTCCCCACAGGCCCCTGTGAGACATCTGTGTGTTTGGACCTCCGGGATCATTACCTGGCCTCCGGGAACACCAGTGTGGACCCCTGCACCGACTTCTTCAGCTTTGCCTGTGGAAGGGCCAAAGGGACAAATAATTCTTTTCAGGAGCTTGCCAAAAGGAACAAAAACCAACTTCGGAGAATACTGGGTGAGCAAAGCAGGGTAGAAGATATTCCGTGCAAGTGGGTGACTCTAAGCCTAGAACCACCGTGACTGCCCCAAACCCTGTGTAGCTGTGGAGCAACTGGTTTTTACTATTCCAGATAGGATAATAGGGATGGATGATTGGAGATGATGGGGGAATAAATGAGGTAGGATAGTGGGAACTGTCTGGGTTTGCTCCTCTCACTGTTTCCTGTCGCCTTAGGTACCTTCTTCCATTTCTCTTGGTCCCTCTCTGCGTTTTGTTTTAATCTAATTTTCATCTTCTCTCCTTCTCCATACATCCATAATTACTCCATTTTCTCCAGCTTGTCCCTTTCAGCAAGCTCCATCTTTGTTGCTGCCTCCAAATGTTCAACTTCTATCCTATGCATGGTGTCTTCCTCCACTAGCATCTTCTCAGCACCTTCTGCATTTTAATTCTTTTCTCCATCACTCTTGTTCTCTAACCTCCGAAACCACTAGTCTCCCAGTGCCTCCTTGTCAATATTACCCTCTCCCTCTCACCATGCCACAGCTCCCCTCTCACAATGATCTCTTGCTTCTTGCTTCTCTATTATAACATTGGACCATGGCAAGCAAGGTGGCCTGGGGCAAGTGGGATCATAGAGATGGAGGATTGGAGATGAGGGATGACATAGAATGAAAGAGGTAGGATGGGGTGATGAGTGAGAGAGCACTTCATCGCTGTGCGGAAGAGAAAAAATGGGTAAGCGTAAAGGATATGCTGGAAGAAGAGGAGAGCTGAGTTAATCGGCAGTGGAAGTAAAGTTCCTGCAGATGGAGGCTGTGGAGGAAAACTGCCAGGACTGAGAGGAAAACCAGAGGGAGGAACTGAAACTGTGCGGGAGGTTGGAAGTGGGTCCCAGGAAGTTGGTGGATGGTGCTGAGGATTTGGGAATAAGAACATATAAGATAGGCATGCATTTCCAGTGCGAGGGAACCTAAAGAATGTGTTGACACTGCCAGTTGGAATCTGGAAAAAATAAATGCACCCCTCTGCCCTCTGTTTTTGATAGGGAAAGAATGGGAGGTGGACTCTCTTTGGGTAGATGGATACTGTCAGGGAAGGCACAGAGATAACAAGAAAAAACATGCTCAGAAAATTCTATTGCCTACAATGGGATGAACAGATATTAGGGGGACTGAGGGTGGAAAGAGTGTTACATATTAGATGGTGGATGATTCAGAGAGACTTGCATTTGATTATTGTAATGTGTTTGTTTCCTGGGACCAATGGATCAGGAGTCTGGACTAGGGGAGTCCTCCCCTGTTTCCTCTCTTTGCTAAACCTTTCCTTATGAGTTTTCTTCTCTCCAACTCCTTAAAGTTCTCTAGTTCCCTGAATTTCTCTAATTTCTTCAGTCATTTCTTTCCTGCCTTTCATTTTTCTCTTTTCTCCTTTGCTCTTATCCCACTTACTGCTTTCTCCTTTCTTCCACGTCTTTTCCTTCTTGTTTTTCTTGCCCCACATTTCTTTTATTTTCCATAGTGTCATCTTCTCCACATTCCCTCTGCCTGCTTTCATCTTTTCATCAAGTTGATCCATTCCAAATTGGGCGGTCCTCTCATCTATCTTATTTTCCTCATCTCTCTTCCTCCCCCTCCTCCCATATTCTGTGTGAGTCTTTCCTGTAAATTCCCTGTCTCCCACCCTCCCTGTCTGCCTCTATACCAGTTGCCACTCTTTTAATTCAAACTCTGTAAAACATTTGAAAAGATTTATTCTGAGCCAAATATGAGTGACCATGGCCTTTGATACAGCCTTCTGGAGATGCTGAGAACATGTGCCCAAGGTGGTTGGGGTGCAGCTTGGTTTATTATTATACATTTTAGAGAGGCATGAAACATCGATCAAATACATTTAAGAAATACATTGGTTTGGTCCAGAAAGGTGGAACAACTCTAAGGGGCAGGGGTGGCTTCCAGGTTATAGGTGAACTTAAACATTAGCTGCTTGACGGTTGGGTTTGTCTAAAGATCTGCGATAGACAGAAAGGGAATGTTGAGGTTAAGATAAAGATTGTGGAGAGTGGCTGCCCTTAGAGACAATCGGTGACAAATGTTTCCTCTTAGATTTTAGTTAATCAAAAGATCTAGCTATGTTAATAGAGATTCTTTACAGATGCACATTTTCCCCTACAAAGAACAGCTTTGCAGGGCCATTTCAAAATATGGCAAAGAAACATGGTTTGGGGTAAAATATTTTGATTTTCTTCTTCGTCTCTTAATGTGATGCCAGAATCTTTTTCGTCTCTTAATGTTATGGAAAGTAAATCATGTTACATAGGGTTAAATAAAATCATGTTACATAGGATTTGTAGGGTATGACTCCCCAGATCCCTTATATAGGAATTTGGGAAAGATAAAAATATCAGAGTTTAGTCCTCACTCCCATGCTTCCTTTCTAGAGGCCCAGAATTCCCGGCACCCAGGCTCTGGGGAGGAGAAAGCTTTCCAGTTCTATAACTCCTGCATGGATACACGTGCCATTGAAGCTGCGGGGGCTGGTCCCCTCAGACAAGTTATTGAGGAGGTGAGAAAAGTTGGAATATTAACTTTTCTGGGTACATCATATATGGGACCAATGTGTGCTTGGTGCTGCCATTTTTTTCCTAGAGGGTGGATCTTCTTCCTAAGGCTCCCCAAGTTCTCAGAGGGAGATGGAGATGAAAATGGTTATGTCAGCCGGGCACAGTGGCTCACGCCTATAATCCTAGCACTTTGGGAGGCCGAGGTGGGTGGATCACCTGAGGTCAGGAGTTCAAGACCAGCCTGGCCATCATGGTGAAACCCCATCTTAAAAAAAAAAAAAAAAGAAAAAGAAAATTGTTCTGCCCTGTAAAAGTATCAGGACCTTGGAAGAAGTCAGAGAAACAAGGATAGATGTGGCACCCTAGAGGAATTAAAGGGGCCAGACCAGAGGTCAGGCGGTAGCAGCAGCATAAGAGAAGATCAAGACAATGGGGGATGGGCCCCACAGATTCTTATGCTTAGCCCCCTCTCTCTCCTTTAAAGCTTGGAGGCTGGCGCATCTCTGGTAACTGGACTTCCTTAAACTTTAACCAAACGTTGAGACTTCTGATGAGTCAGTATGGCCATTTCCCTTTCTTCAGAGCCTATCTGGGACCTCATCCTGCCTCTCCACACACACCAGTCATCCAGGTGAGGGATGCACTGGTGAAGACACTGTCAGATCTGACCTGCCTCCGTCTCTAGCCAATTATCCCTCAGAGGAAGGTCACAGGCTGGGGAGATAAGACACGTGTGATATAAGAAACAACCCTGCCTTAGGACAAATTATTGATATGAAAGTCAGGGACATTAGCTGGGGTTGGGAGATGGAGCAGCAGTGCTGGAAGGACAGAAGTAGGCCTGGTCTTTCTCACTTAATCTGGATTAGTCTCAGAGCCCCTTAACCAGTTCTCCTATCTCTAGGATTGCCCTCATTTTATTTACTCTTTATTTTTACCAGAGGGAACTTTTCTGAACCAAGGACTAACTGACTATGCTAGTGTCTGTGTTTAAGTGCTTGTCAGTGACCCAGTGGCTTGCCAGGTCATCAGAATCTCGTACCTAATCTTTAGTAAAGCTTTGTAAGCACCTTGTGATCTGACCCCTACACACTTTTCCAGCTTATCTCCTGTACATTCCTTCTCTCCCTTACCCCCCAGCCAGGCTGACTCACTGCTAGTTCCAGGAATATTCCTCAGTTCTTTACATATGCTGCTCCCTGTGCCTGCAACCATCCCCCACACTCAACCTGGAAAACTTACATGTTTTTCAAATGCTGGCTTTATTATCTCTTCTAGGAAGTCTTCACCAACACCCTAGTTGGGAGTTAGGTGAAGCCCATCTCTCCCTCCTCTCATTTCCTCATGCTCTCAGCATGTATCACTCTGTGTGAAGATTATGAGCTTCCTCAGAACAAGATCATGCTTTATTCACCTTTGTTCCTCAGGACTTAGCACAGGGCCAGGCAGCTAGAGGCTTTTGCCAGGTATTTGTTGAGTGAGTAACTAAAGAAAAACATTGAATCTATCACTATTGTGGTTAAACAATGTAATGCCATCTGTATATTTGAACCCTCCTGTCAAAAGAGCTACAAAATTATCAGAGGATAAATACAAAAGAAGACTCGGTTATCATTATGAGGTATTCTAAAATTTAGTTCTAAACAGTGTGCTCAGGAGTTTAACTGATGTGGCCTTTGGGGACCGGTTAACTGGTTAAGGAGAGGCTGAGAGAGGAGAGAATGAGAGAAGGTGAGCTAAGCCAGCCTTGAAGCATGATTAATCCACACAGGAGGAGGTGAAGCTAAGGAACACTGGAAATCCTGAGCTAGGGGAAGAACCTGGAATGCTGTGATTCCTCCGTGGAGTCAATGAGGAGGCTGGTCTATTTAATTGAGGATTTGGGAGGAAGGGTGGGGTGTAGTAGGAGGTAAAAGTGAAGCTGAAGACAGAAGATTGAGTCTGATTCCTTCTAAGAAGATAGGCAGAGGTGATAACATTTGACATAATGATTTTTTAAAAAGCTACTGAGGACATCCAACTGTTCTGACAATTGTGCATACAGCAAATATTTCGATGGTTGTGCATAAAATCAGCAGTTTTGAAGGTCACTCTGGGGGTGTTGAGGAAACTAAATGAGCATTTTTCAGGCCCTGAGATAGTGGAAGAAATGGAAAGGAAGAGCCAGGCACAAGGATTTAGGATACTACCCTAGTGATAATAGTCCATGGTGTTCATAGAGGATTTGGTGACTGGTTGGATGTAAATAAAGAAAGTGGGGGATTATACTATGATCCCACTGCTTTGATTTAGTGTTAATGGGAGAAAGATGGTTATCATCAGTGTGAGTCTGGATAGTGTCTTGGGTTAAAAGCAGGTAGGAAGAATAGACTACAGAAGGAGAAGAACTCCAAAGACAGAGGGCAGAAGGGAGCCAGAGAAGAGTGAGTACAGCTGGAGAGATGGGAGCTAGACCAGTATGGTGGACCACAAAGGGAAAAAAAAGGAGCTTCAGGAAGGAGGGGTCAGCTCAGAGAACAAGGAATGAGAAGACACCTTTGGAAACCTAGAGATACTTTCAAAACAGTTGCAGAAGTGGACACAGACTGTACAGAGCTTAGGAGGAAGGTAAGAAAGTGGAAACAATGGGCATAGATGCCTTGTTATTGTTTGAACTTTGAACATACAGTGTAGCAAGAATCAAGTGAAAGATTTTTTTCAAGATGGAGGAAAAGTATATGGGCCAAGATAAGAGTGGGACATTGAAATTGGAGAAGAAAAAGAAGAGTAGAAGCAAAGATCTTCAGAATAGAATCAAGGGCTCATCAGGGCCAGACTAAGGTGAGATATACAGGGTGCTTGCCTGGGGTGCTAATTTAAGAAGGTCCACAAAACTCAGTATCATGATAAATAGTATTTTAATAAATATTCCTTAAAAATCAAAATCAATGCAACAATCTGTTATGAACCAAATATCAAATTTTTCATTATGAATTTTTTTTTAAAAGTATTATACTTTTCCATCCCCAAAATGGGACAAAATTCTATGTGAATCTTTTAAAAAATACTAACGATTTTTTTTCAAAATGAATTGAAAATACATTGAGAACTTTTCTTGAACACATTATGATTCTTTTTGAAATTGACTAAAAGTACATTGTGTATTTTTTCTAGGAAAAAAATGATAAGCAAAGTTTTGAGATTTTATTTATCACACAATTTTGGTAGTAATTTTGATTTTAAAAAATCTTAATTAAATGTTTATCTTAATTACTGAATTTTTTTTTAAAGAGTTTATTTGTGCAAAGAATGATTCATGAACTGGGCAGCATCCTGAAGCAGTAGACGTTCAGAGAGCTCTACCCAACAATGTAGGCAGGCACTATGTACAGAAAGAGGAAGTGACACCCAGAAGCAGCTTGATGGTTACAGCTGCTGCCTTTAATGGGCATGATCTGATCACTTTACAGCCTGTGGTTGGTTGAAGCTCAGCTGCTATGGCTGGCTGAGTTGGAGCTACCTATTAGAAGAATATACTCCTAAGTTAGGTTGCAGTTTGATTACCGAGTTTTTTGGTACCTCTTAGATTTTGTACCTGGGACAGGTTCCACACCTCACTTGCCCTGGCCCTGACCCCGACACGAGGAATAGCTCTTTTTAGGATGCTGATTATTTTGCTTCTGCCTTGCTGGGCACACCCACACTGGTTGTAATACTCACCATCTCCTCCCATTTTCACATCGGGGCTCTTCTTCTCCTGCCCCTCAACCCCTAACCCCTCCCTTTCTTTGTACTCTTGCTTCTCCTCTGCTCAATCTTTATGTCCATCTCCCAAGGCCATCTCCCATGGTATATTCCCCTCCTCCCCACATCTTCCCTCTCCATCCCCCATGCTCCCTGCTTCTCTCCAGTCTCTCTTGTGTCCAGATAGACCAGCCAGAATTTGATGTTCCCCTCAAGCAAGATCAGGAACAGAAGATCTATGCCCAGGTAAGATGGTGCATGGACAAAGGCCCTGCCCTCTGACACCAGGAGAAAGGCAGGGGCCTCTGGCACCCATGACTTATGTTTCCTTCCTCCAGATCTATCGGGAATACCTGACTTACCTGAGTCAACTGGGAACCTTGCTGGGAGGAGACCCAAACAAGGTGCAACAACACGCCTCCTTGTCCATCTCCATCACTTCGCAGCTGTTCCAGTTTCTGAGGCCCCTGGAGCAGCGGCGGGCACAGGGCAAGCTCTTCCAGATGGTCACTATCGACGAGCTCAAGGTGCCTGGAACTGGAAGCCAGAAGACTGTGGGCATGGGGACCTCCCTCCCAAATATTACCTCCTCTTCTTTGTCCTATTGCCCTTAATTCCTTTTCATCCTGTCTCTGGCTCCATCTCCTTCCCCAATTAGCTCCTTCCCTTCTTTTTCTCACACCCAAAGGGAAGCCCTTTCCCCTTCCTTCTCTTCTCTTTTCCTTTCCCCCCTCAGCTTTGTGTCCCTCCTCTAAGGAAATGGCTCCCGCCATCGACTGGTTGTCCTGCTTGCAAGCGACATTCACACCGATGTCCCTGAGCCCCTCTCAGTTACTCATGGTCCATGACCTGGAGTATTTGAAAAACATGTCACAACTGGTGGAGGATCTGCTGCTAAAGGACAGGTTCGCCCAGGTGGGATTGGTGAGATCATGGAAAGGGAGGAGAGCCTGAGCACCATAGGTCTCAGGGGCAAAGGAGACCTTGGGGAGGCGGGCTGGTAAGGGACTCCTGAGAAGACAAGAGGACCTTGCTACCTGTGGTGGCAGAGAAGCTTGGGGTGGGTGGCACAGAGAGGATGGAGGGATCAAGAAGGAGGTGTCTTGGGGAGCATGGGTAAGGGAGGATACACACGACATGAAGAATGCAGGGTCACCCAAGACACAGGGTCTGCTGAGAGTAGAACACCAGCCAGTAAAGAGCCTCTGAGCTGTAGAAGATGCTGGAAGACCCAGACACAGAGGACAGTTGAGTGCATGTATGTCTTTTTAGCAGCTGAGGACTGTGGGCAGGAGGAGGAGGCACATAGGATGAGGAGATGAAGGTGGTGAAGGCTGGGGATGCTTAGGGGAAGAAAGCAAGAGGAGGGGCCATTCTTCAGGTATGGTGTGAGGATTCTGAAGCTCTTAGGGAAACAGTGTCTAAGAGCATTTCTGCTTGTATCAGGAAATTAAGGAAGGGTTGGGTTTGGGGACATGAGAGTGTGGCTTTTTGTTGGGTTCTCTGCACACCCTGATCCCTGGGTGGCTACCACCTGAAAGTAGTGGCTTTCTTCCAAGGGTTTGGACCCAGGACCCTTCTTTATGATGGCATCAGCATCTAGAAATCCTTTTTGAGGGAGGTAACTGCTCATTCGCATGAGAGTGAGCAGACTCACATAAGGGTGCAATGCAGCCCAGGTAGGAGCATTCCTGGTAGGGCACAGAGGAGTCACAGAGCCCAGCTTGCTTATGCTTTTGAGATACGTCTGAGGATAACCTGAGATTTCCTGACTGTGGAAGTAAAATCTGTTTCATGACATGAATCCAGAATTCATCTGGCCCAGAACTTTCTTTCCCTGTGATTTTGAAGGCTGCCTCTTCATCTAGTTCCTTTTATGAAGGAGCAATATCCGCCCCCCAAGCCCATACCACAAAAAGCTCTTTTTGGCTTGGGTGCATGTTAAAACAGTTACTAATACAGAGGAGAAGGGGCTGCCTTCAGGAGTGTCAAGGTGACTTATACAAGGCAGGCTCTTCTTGAGGCATCTCCAGATTCGTGGGGTATATGTGTGGGTCTCTTTTGTCTCCATAGGGACTTTCTTCAGAGCCACATGATCTTAGGGCTGGTGGGGACCCTTTCTCCAGCCCTGGACAGTCAATTCCAGGAGGCACGCAGGAAGCTCAGCCAGAAACTGCGGGAACTGACAGAGCAACCACCCATGGTGAGGAGAGGAGGGAGTGTATTTGCCCAGATACTCCAAAGGAGCATCTACTCTTTTGAGGAGTAAATGTTGGCATCTCTCTCTCGGGGAGGGAGGGGGCATGATGGTAGATGCCCCTAGATGTCTTGGCTTTCCATAGAAGCAGACAAGTTGGACAGACAAAGTTTAACTTGAAAACCAAGATACCATACGCCAGACCTTCAGGCACACATCTCCCAGGCTGACCACCTCTCTGGCTTCTTGCTGGGTGTTTGAGCTCAAATATAAAACTCCAAAATTATCAAGAACTGCCCTTTCTTTGTCATAACCCTTCCACTATTTGCTCAGGATAACTTGGACTTAGAACTTAACTATGTATTGGTATGAGAGAGAAATGTGTTAAGCAGTGGCCTGTCTTCTGTCTAGTTGAGTTCATGTTCAAATGTGCTTCACAAAGAGTTTATCTTTGGCATCCAGTGTGATCCGCTGGGCCACATGTAAGCTTCATGGCACAAATGTGGATATATCTGAGGAGGGGCCTGGGTAGAAAACACATTTCACTAACCAGAGTCTACTTATTACATAAGACGCAGAGATGCTCCTTTGCCTAGAATCTTGAAATCCCAAGTTGGATATATCCAAATGCAAGCAGAAGAGGCTAGTATATTGGATATGTCCCAACCTCAGTGAGGGCCTTAGTTTAGTCTTAAAAATAATTGGATTGCTTTTTCTTAGTAATGATGTTGGGTACGAGCCCCAATCCCGTACATGGGTACCCTTAGTCCCCGCTGTAACGAGGGATTGAGAAAAGGAAATAAAGACAGAGACACAAGAGTAGAAGTTACAGTATAGGTCCAGGGGACCAATGCAAGCCTGGGAAACACATTGGCTTCGAGCTCTGGGCTCCAAACACTTTTATTATGTGCATAATCTCATTGATCTTATGAGCATGGAAGGGGAGGGTGAAGGGGTAGGTAAGATAGCTGGGCAGGGAGCACTTGCGATCCTTCCAAGACATGCTAAACTAGTGCTCTGAGCATTTAACAGCACTTGAGATCCTTCTAAGACATGCTAAACTAGTACTCAGAGTTTATCACCGATTGTTATCAGGGTGCGGCTGCATCAGAAGTGTAGCGGATGAGTAGCCACCTGGTCCGACCACACCCAATGCATCAAGGGGCTTTTATCTCCAGAGTACTGAGGGCATAGAGCAATTAAAATCACTCCATATTCCAAGAACCTAGGCAGAGCCTGAAGAGTTCCATGATCTCTTCCCTGCAAGGCTTTTCTCCTCCTCGCCAGCTCCCATCCGCAAAGACCCTCCCGGATCTTGTGAGCAGAAGTCACCTCCCTTCTCAGAGATCTTTGCATAAGCGAGGCCTTCATGTTGAGAAGGCATTTGTGGGACCAGAGCAGTATTCCCTGCTCTGCAACCACCCCGCGGTGTTCCCCGGTGTTACCGTGCTCTCGGATGGTCTTTACCTTAGGCCTCCTGTTGCCGCTTGATTTCTAATGAACTGCATCAATAATATAGTTTAGTTTAGTGTATAAACTTCAGTGTACTCTGAGCCAAGCAAGCTTATAATTATTTAGCTAGAATTAACATAGGTCTCCCCCTGGCCATCTTGACCCACGTTTGTGAGCCATTTCTCTGCCTTGGAGAAACTCTCGGTTTGCCAACCTAAAATTGCTGTGGAATTCAGAGAAGGAAAAGGTATTCACAGGGATTGGAATGTAGTTATTGCTTATCAAGGGCTTATAATGTGCTAGACACTTTCAAAATCCTTTAGATCTATTAGCTGATTTAATCTTTACAATTCCATGAGGTACCACTTTGTTCCTATTTTAAAGATGAGGAAACAGAGGTGTTAAAGTTAAGGAAATTGCTCAGGTATGATAGTAAGTTAATAGAGTGAGGATTGGAACCCTGCAGTCTGGCTCCAGGGTCTGTGTTGTTTACTCATCGTGCTAAAAATGCAGTCCTCCTAAGGAGTGTCACTTGGGTTGTAGAGTCCCCAAGAAGCTTCTGCCCAGCTTTTCTCTTGATTCAGATGAAGCAGACCAGAGCCCCAAGTTATCTTGGTTGGGGTTGCTACAAAATCCCTGGCAACAAACAGCTGCCTATAAATGTCAGCACTGTGGCCTCATGGCACTTCTTGGAGGCTGTAAAGTGCTTATGTTGAGGCTCAGGCTTAAAGAATGCAAAAGGCTGGCTGGGCATGGTGGTTCACACCTGTAATCCCAACACTTTGGGAGGCCAAGGTGGGTGGATCACGAGGTCAGGAGTTCGAAACCAGCTTGCCCAACATGGCGAAATCCCATCTCTACTAAAAATACAAAAGTTAGCTGGGCATGGTGGCACGTGCCTGTAATCTCAGCTATTCGGGAGGCTGAGGCAGGAGAATCGTTTGAACCCAGGAGGTGGAGGTTGCAGTGAGCCGAGATCCCACCATTGCTCTCTAGCCTGGGCAACAGGGCAAGACTCCATCTAAATAAATAAATAGGGGCATGCAGAGGGATTTATCTCATTTATGTTTTAACAGAACATATTTTAAGGTTAGCAATGGGATAGCCTGATGATGAGTGATGTTTAAGAAGAATAATGGAATCAAAGACATCACCTAGAGTTTGGCCTTGATATGATCAAAATGTTTGGTTTTATTCAGTGGCCATTAATTACTGACTTCTGATCATATTCTTTTGAATGAATTATAATTTATAGTGTCCTAATACAGAAAGATTTCTAAATCTCATTATTGGACCATCTTTGGATGATTAATTTTGAGTAGAGTTATAGTCAATGAAAATGGCTGTTAAGTCAGGTTTTCTTTTTTATGAAACTTGGGAAGATGGGTTTTGAAAAGTAACAGCAGAAGTTCACATTTGTGGTGATTAAATGTGAATAATTTATATTCAGCCCAGCGTCTCAATTTATTCAGGTCTTCCCACTTTGGATCATTTGCAGTTTTATTCAGTGTATCTTCATCCAGACCACTGTTAAGATCCTGAAGGGAGCAGGGCATTGGGTCAGGTTTTTGAATACCTAGCTACAGATTTATCCATTCATTCATGTAACAAACATTTATTGAGCACCTACTGTATTCCGGGTACTTCTCTAGGCACTTGGAATGCAGCAGTGAACAAAACAGACAAATAAATAACCCTGCCTTCAGCCACATATCCTGGTGAAGGAAGAAAGACAATAAACTAATAAACTAATAAAATATGTTAGGTGGTGTTACGAAGAAAAGCAAAGCAGGAAATGAGGAAAAGAAGTGCTAAGCGAGGATTAATTAGGATTCTTAGTAGGAATGTCAGGGGAAGTCAAGTTAGCTTGAAATCATTCACCATTGCTGTTTACTTATGTTGCAGCCAGATGAGACTCCACCCAAATTGCACTATCATTCAACATCCATTTCTCTATCTAATTCACTAGGACTCAATCTGTGTGTTTTCCAAGCCTGGCTAAACCAAGATAATGCCAACAGAGTGGGGTAGTGCCTTAGAGTACTTTCAAGGTATTATTTCCCCTGACCCCAAACCTTTGAGGAAGGTAGACTAGGTATTGTTTTCATTTTGACGGCTGGTGTAATGGAAGCACAGGGGTTTAAGTTAATAACTCCAACTTAGTAAGTACTAATATTCTGTTGATGGTAGTGGTGCTTGAGGATGAATTTTGTCTATAGATGTGTTTTGGTGGCCTGTAGAGTCTTTTGCAAACTTTGAATTAATCTCCAACATTCAAAAATTAAGATATGGCATGCCAGTATTCAGGTTTCCATCCTGTGTGGGGTGCGTGTGTGTGTGTGTGTGTGGGTCGGTGGGTGGGTGTGGGTGTGTATCTGTGTGTCTGTGAAGCTTGGGAAGCACTGGGCTAGCCTTCTCCCGTGGTGACAACTGACTGTCGCTACATGGCGCAGCTTGATGGGGGCTGGGTGTGCTCTCCAGCAGGCTATAGCCCCATCAGGCCCTGTGGCTCTGATGTTGCATTGCTGTTCTCTGTTATGTTTCTGCATGGCCCCTATTGGATGGAGTCTGTGGCTTCTGGTCTATCATATACTTCAGTTTCTTAAGCCTTTTAACCAGAGGAATTTTCATTATTTTGGCATTATTTTTCTTCAGTGATCCTATCCTAACTTTCAGCATTTAAACATTAGTTTCCAAGTGTTCAAAAACTGTTTAATAATTCATTCTACAATTGTGTTTAGAAATTAACATTAAAGATTCCTGGTTGGCTGTAATCCCTAAAATTTCCTTTTATCCTGTAGAAGATGGGTCAATGTTGTGCTTCCCTCCAGACTCTTAGAATTTGTCCTGGTTTCTGTCATTTCTCAAATACTATTTGTGGTTCTGAGGTTATATATGCAGCTTTTTTTGGTGCCCTAAAATTAGTCCACTGAGTTTCATTAACTTGAGTTTGAAGTATTTCTTCTATTGTTTATATTTTGGAGACTTTTTTTCTAATTCTATTTCTTTCCCACCCCCTCTGTAGCTCTTCCCTTGCAGTCAGTGTGGTATACACTACCATTCCACATCTCGAGAGACAGCTGCAGGGGTCTGAGGTGGCGTTTGCATTCTCTGGTAGTCAGGTCCCATGGCAAAGCATGTAGGAGAAATGATCAGGCTCCAGCAAAGGGCATCAGGAAACAAATCAAGAACCAGGAGGGGTGAAAAGGGTAGGCAGATCCATACTTCAAGCTCAAGTGGGCTCCCTGCTGATGCTGGTTGCTCCTCCAGGGGTAGCAACTGTCTGATAAGAGGTATTCCTGGGGCCAAGGTTGTTCAGCAGAATGTGGCCAGCAGCCTCTCAACTTGGCCCCATAATTGCTTTCAGATCCAGATTTCCTTTCAGTTCCTGTTTGCTCCTCACATTTGTGTTTTAGAGCTCCAACTAACACAGCATGAGAAGAATCTGAGCCTCTTATCTTTCTCTCTCTCTTTTTTTTTTTTTTTAAAGATGGGGTTTCACCATGATGGCCAGGCTGGCCTTGAACTCGTGACCTCAGGTGATCCACCCACCTCAGCCTCCCAAAGTGCTAGGATTACAAGCATGAGCTACGGCGCCCAGCGCCTCTTTATAAGAAACAAGATTGGTCAAATGCGGTGGCTCATGCCTGTAATCTCAGCACTTTAGGACGCCAAGGCAGGTGGATCGCTTGAGCCCAGGAATTTGAGACCAGCCTGGCCAACATGGCAAAACTCCATCTCCGGTGATACACACCTGTAATCCCAGCTACTTGGGAGACTGAAATAGGAGACTCGCTTGAACCGGGAGGTGGAGGTTGCAGTGAGCCAAGGTCGTACCAGTGTACTCCAGCCTGGGTCACAGAGCAAGACTCTGTTACAAAAAGAAAAGACAGGGTTAGCAGACCTCAAGGTGCAGTCGAACACAAATGTGGGCAGCCAGGTCTGCAGCCACCTCCAAAATGAGACCCTCTTCAACCGGTGGGTTCAGGAGTTTCTTCTTCAGTGATTAACCAGACTGACCTCCTTCTTCTGTTTCCTCTAGTGGGATGCCCATAACCTCCCTCCATTCCCAGGCCCAGCCTAGCTCCGGCAGATCCCGCAGAGAGAGCATTAGTGGCAGCCTTCCTACCTTCCCTGTGGGCAGATCTTTGGGAAGCAAACAAATCACAGGAATAAAGTTTTGAGGCTCATCCTGCCTGACCCAAATTAGCATATTAGCTGTTTTTTATCAGTTCCAGCTCAGCTTTCCCTTAGGCCAGCTACCTCCTCCTGTCCCTGGGGTCCTTGAGTGTGTGTCTCCATCCACCCTGTGTCATCTCTGGGTTTACTCCTTGGTCCAGTCTTAAAAGCCAGTCAGGCCCACTGCCAAGACCCTCTCAGCATCCGTCTCTCATATTTCTCATTCTCAAGGTCCTCAGCTAGCACTTTCCTCTTGGGTGTTTGTCCACAGCCTCCTGCCTCTGCGGCGAAAGCCTTCCACCTTCCCATTCTGTTCTCTCCTCTGACTTGGCCGAGAGTCTTCTGGCTCTCTGAATTTATAAACTTAGTCTTGTCTTGTGTCCTCTTCTCCTAGCTAACAATATGGCATCTAAAATCCTAACACCCAGTTCTACTCTGACAATTTTCTTCTTTGTAAGAGGCTACAGTATGATACACAGTGCCCACCTGGAGAGAGGGTAAGGGTGATGGTGGAAGGACAGAATTTCCATCTCCAATCTCCATTTTGAGTAAAGAAGCATGGATGATGGCAGTCACTGCTGGGACCCCCGAGAAGAGTGTTTGAGGGGGAATACGGGGAACATCGGACTGCCGAAGTATGAGGTTTGGGTTCTCATCTTCTTTCCAGGAGCCTTTTGGTCCCCCAGAATGATGCTTCCTAGAGGCCTTGCTGTCAAATTCAATAGGCAGTAACATGAAGAATTTACTTAACCAGGCTCATGAGATCAGCTCTGAAGGAAGATGTGCTTTTGTACTGAGCGGTGATGTGTGTCACCCTAAGGGATAGTAACCTGAGATGAAACCCAGAAGGTCTGGTTGAAAGAGCACCCTCTGGGAATGAAGATCTAGTGAAGACTGGGGGACAAATGAGGAAAGAGCTCTGAATGGGAGCCACTCATTATAGCTCTGTCTCCATAGCCTGCCCGCCCGCGATGGATGAAGTGCGTGGAGGAGACCGGCACCTTCTTCGAGCCCACACTGGCGGCTTTGTTTGTTCGTGAGGCCTTTGGCCCAAGCACCCGAAGTGCTGTATGTGAGAGCTCTTCCCAGCCCACATCCCTCCACCCCTTCCCACCCAACCCAGCCTGCCCTCATTCTATGAACTTTGCCTTTCTCAGTGGTATATGTGGTTGGGGAATCGGGCAGTCAGAGAGAGAAGGGCCACTGAGAGAGGGAACCCAAAGACTTGCTCCATCCCTGGGGTGGAAACAGCTCAGCTTCTGGACATGAAGTCTCCAGAGCATGCTGTCACTTGGACAAGTCACCCAACGTTCCCCGTCTTGCGTTTCTTCAACCATCAGATGAGAAAATCAAACACTATGATCTCTAAGCCTCCTCCCTGTGATATCTAAGACTTTTTAACAACACATGACATGACATCAGAACAGGATGACATAATCTCGAAGAGGGCAAATAAATCACCACTGAATACTTAATGAGTACCTACCACATGCCTGGGACTCCTTCAAGCACTTTGCATGAGCTATTTAGTTCCTATTATTCTGATTTTGTAGAAGAGAGAACTGAAGCAAAGAGAGGTTAAGTGACTTGCCCAAGGTCATACACAGTTACCAAAAAGCAGAGACGGGATTTGAACTCAGGCGTTCCAATGCCAGAGCCCAAGCTCTTGATAATGCCTTTCCTTTTCCTCTGAGGAAGCATTTCCATGAGGTAGTAGGTGGCTAGGGAAGCAGTGACCACACACTCAGGTTGTGAAACCGGGGAGACTTGCTGGGAAGCTGAAGAGCTCAGGAGGGTGGGGAGAGGGAGCGGATGCTTTAAAGAAGCAAGTGTGAGGACAAGAGCCCTGAGCCAGAGAAGAAAATGACAGCCCTCTCCTCCTTCTGCTTTCTGAGAGGTGTTCCTGGCCCCAGGAGTAAGAACACTGTCTTTCTCCCGCGTCAGGCTATTTCCCCACGGAAAGGAACTATCTCCCTGATGGCCCTCACGATGGCCAGGCCCCACCTTCCCTTTGTGGGCTTGGCACTGCCTTCCTCTCGCCACAGATCCTTTGTCTGCTGAAGGTTTTTGGCTCTCTAGGAGTGATCCTTTCCACATCTCTTTCTGAGTTCTTGCCTCTTCTTTAGCTGCAGCTCCAGCCCAGGCAGCTCCTTGAGGCCAAAGCCTTTTCTAAGGGTCAGAAGCTGTGGGCAGGGCCAGGCTGAGGCCTCTCCTGATCCTGTCCCCTTATCCCCGGACCTCACTCCCACAGGCCATGGAATTATTCACTGCGATCCGGGATGCCCTCATCATTCGCCTCAGAAAGCTTCCCTGGATGAATAAAGAGACTCAGAACATGGCCCAGGACAAGGTCAGGCCAGGCATCCTGGCTGGTGTGGGAGCTTGTGGGGGGAATGGAGTATTGGACCAAGCGAGTCGGGGGCTGGAAGCAAGAGCCAAAGGCCTCCCTGGGCACACGCTAAGTCAGGAAGCCACTGTGCTGCGTGCACATCCTAGCAACAATGTGAGAGGCTGGGACAGTCAAGGAGTGGGAGAAATTCCCTCTGGTAGACTCAGAGTAGCTGGATTCCTACCCTCTTCTGTGTCTCTCTCCAGGTTGCTCAACTGCGGGTGGAGATGGGGGCTTCAGAATGGACCTTGAAGCCAGAGCTGGCCCAACAAGAATACAGCGATGTGGGTCCCTGTGCTGTCCAGCTCCTTCTCAGTCCTTGACTTCTCCTCACTTCTCTGATCCTCCTGAGTCTTTGTTGGACAATCAGTTTTCCCTGGGTGACTCAGCCCTGTCCTTGCCCTGGTGCTGGCTGGGGTTCATGGGGGAATATCCACACCATAGGTCTTGCTGGCAGAAGAACAGAATCTTTCCAGGTCCCAATGCATGTGCCCGCAGGCATGCATGCATACTGTGACTGGCCTGGGTGTGTTCATCTGTGTGCTGATATGTGTAAAGCCTGTGTGCTGTGTTGTGATGCCACTGGGCTGTTGTCCCCTGATCTCTGGATGCCTGTGTATCAGGTTGCCTGTTTAGGGTCAAATGGGCCCATTGGTGTATGTCAGCACACATCTGTATAAGTCTCTGTGTATCCAAGTCACCTCCGGCCTCTTCCCCAGATACAACTTGGACCCAGCTTCCTGCAGTCTGTCCTGAGCTGCATCCGGTCCCTCCGAGCTAGAATTGTCCAGAGCTTCCTGCAGCCTTTCTCTCCGCACAGGTATGAAAGCAGGGAAGACAAGGGCACTCCATCCCAGAGAGACCCATCCGTGATTAGCAGGAAAGGAAGCCAGGGCTCAGGGCAGGCAGCACGAGCAGTAATGGTGGTTGGGACTGTGTATGTCTCGGGGTGGCAGGTCAATACGTGCTGGGGGCTGGAGTTCATATGTGCTCTTCCCGCAGGTGGCAGGTGTCCCCCTGGGAGGTCAATGCTTACTATTCGATATCTGACCATGTGGTAGTTTTTCCAGCTGGACTCCTCCAACCCCCATTCTTCCACCCTGGCTACCCCAGGTATGGGTCCCTCTGTGAGGGTAGGCAGGGAGTTTCCCAGGAGGGGCTGACAGGTGTCGAGATGGTTGGGAGTTTCGGTTGGAGAATTGGGGTCAAACATGCTGAAAGATTCTGGGGATCAAACAAGCCCTTATCTCCCTAGAGCCGTGAACTTTGGCGCTGCTGGCAGCATCATGGCCCACGAGCTGTTGCACATCTTCTACCAGCTCTGTGGGTAACGGGGGCCACTGGGAGGTGGGATTCTAGGGAAGCCAAGAGAAGGCCACAGGGGAGGCCTGCGGGAAAGGGAGGTTATTTGAGGGTTTGAGGTGGGGCAGTCTTGGAAACTTTGCCATACTCCTGGGAGCTGGGTCAGTCTGTGGTACCCCCCATCCTCACCTCTGCGGCACCCTCCAACCCTCAACCGTGTGTTCTCTTGTCCCATTTTCAACAGTGCAGCCTGGGGGCTGCCTGGGCTGTGACACTCATGCCCTCCAGGAAGCTCTCCTGTGCCTAGAGCGCCATTATGCTGCCTTTCCCTTACCCAGTGGAACCTCCTTCAATGACTCCCTCACGTTCTTGGAGAATGCTGCAGATGCTGGGGGGCTAGCCATTGCGCTGCAGGTAGGCCAGGGTCAGGGGCTACCATATATGTGTACTGGCAGACTAGAAAACATGTCCTTGAGTTTTCATTCCACCATTCCTTATGCGAGTCCAGTCACATGGCTTTCTGCCCTTCACATCCCCCTGAACAGATGGCAACTTGGGGATCACCCCCCTACTCCAGACATCCTCCGTTTTTAGGACATCTATAGGTCTTCTGGGAAGTACTCTTTCTTCTGGCTCAGAGCAACTTGTCAGTGCAGAACCAGTGAGCCAGGGTCGTGGGTTTCGAGTACTGTGTGGAAGGACTTTCAAATGGCCACAGGTCTAGAGCCTGAGGGCCCCTCTCCACCCGACCCCTACCCAGGCATACAACAAAAGGCTGTTATGGCACCATGGGGAGACCGTCCTGCCCAGCCTAGACCTCAGCCCCCAGCAGATCTTCTTCCGAAGCTATGCCCAGGTAGGTGGCGGCCACCTCCCGCCACAACTTGCTTTATGTCAGATGAACACCTTATTCCTGAAGCTCATGGAACTCCCCTCCTCAGACACCCCTCCCCCAAATACCCCAGACCCTCTGCCACAGACATCCTCACTGTCATCCTTTCTCAGCCCTCCTTACTCCTTGGAATCACCACCCAGATGACTGTAGGTTCTTCTACCAAATTCAGCACCCCTACAACTCAAAATGTAGAAAAAACTCTATTCCCAGGTTCCTCCAGGAGAGGAGACCAACTTTTTCTTCTCTCATGCTCCCAAGATACAGATGCCTTAAAAATGAGCCTGTGACCGGGCACAGTGGCTCACGCCTGTAATCCCGGCACTTCGGGAGGCCAAGGTGGGTGGATCACTTGAGGTCAGGAGTTCAAAAGCAGCCTGGTCAACATGGTGAAAACCCCATCTCTACTAAAAATACAAAAAAGTAGCCAGGTGTGATGGTGGACACCTGTAATCCCAGCCACGCGGGAGGCTGAGGCACAAGAATCGCTTGAACCTGGGAAGTGGAGGTTGTAGTGAGCTAAGATCATGCCACTGCACTTTAGGCTAGGTGACAGAGTGAGCGAGACTCGGTCTCAAGAAAAAAAAGAGCCCGTGACAAGCTGACTGTGTGCCACATTCCTCTTCAGATGCCTCACCTTAAGTGTGGTGCCCACTTGATATCCCTTCCTTAAGCACCCTGTGCCCCCTCAACAGACTCAGGCAGAGCTCCTGCGCTAGACCCCGCCTCCCAGTCACTGGTAAATGGTATCATTATACAGCCCAGGCCCTCCTCCTGGACTCCTGTCATGAGATTAAATGGCCTATACATTTCAGATGCTCCATGTGGCCCTTGGAGGGGTTGATCCCCTGTTCCCCTCTTTGTCTGCTGTCTCTGGTCACTCCTTGTCAGCAGGTCAGCCTTGTCCTGTGGACCTTCCTCCTTCAATGACCTCTCTTCCTGCTCAGGTGATGTGTAGGGAGCCCAGTCCCCAGGACTCTCGCGACACTCACAGCCCTCCGCAGCTCCGAGTCCACGGGCCCCTCAGCAGCACGCCTGCCTTTGCTAGACATTTCCAATGTCCACCTGGTGCCCTCTTGAACCCCTCCAGCCGCTGCCAGCTCTGGTAACCCAGCTACCAAAGATGCCACAGCACAGAAATATTGACCGACACCACCCTGGTCACATCCACGGAATCAGAGCAAGATCTCCTTTCTGCTTCTGTTCCAAAAATAAAAGCTGGCACTTGGCTTCTGCTTGTCTCTTAATGACTTGTTCCTGCTATGTTCTGTGCCTAGAAGTCAGAAACCACGCGGGAGAAAAATACTCCGAAGTCAGAACAGAGAAGAGGGAGAAATGTCAAAAATATCTCCTGAGCACAAGAAAAGGAGAGCATCAACAATTGGTGACCTGGTGCGTTTCCGCCCAGCGGACCAAAGATTGGACAATAAAGCAGTCTAGTTAGAGACAAGAAGGGCTGGGATTAAATATCGGAAAGCAGCTCCCAATTTTCTCAGGATTTTATTGCTATTTGATTGTCATTGCCTCCTCCCTCTAATCTGCTATCCTGAACAAACACGGGGGAGATGT